>ML820499.1:40081-97080 GCA_009831015.1 Picea engelmannii | reverse complement strand
CACACTTGAATAGTATATAATTAATTGAATATATCATGCATGTTGTTTCAATAATCCTTTCGTATATTAATAATTCACATTAATCCATCTGTTGCAGGTCTTCAAACAAAGAGTAAATTTGCATGTCCAGTTTGTGGTCCTAAGATGAAATATCGCCGGTCAAAAAGTTTAGGAAATGAGGTGTTTGATGAGTATAGACACTTCCTCTCTAAGAACCATAAGTATCGTACTAATGGAAAAAATCTTTTCAATGGGAAACAAGAGACTGGACTAAAACAAAAAAGAATGACACCTCACCTATGGAAGTTGGCATATGACATAATTAATCCTCGAGGTACGCATTTGTTTATGTATCATAAATGGAATCATGTTTTGAAATTTTATTTTAATTATTCGATTTATTTTACCGCATTTGATAAATAATGTTTTTTTTTTTTTATGCTTCATCAATGTCATCGTCGTGAAGGTAGTAATAATGGGCTTCTACTAGGAATGAAATGTTATCCCACTCAATTCATGAGTTTGCCTTACTATGAGGAGCTAAAAATAGTTCATTTTTTTGATACAATACATATTGGGAAGAATGTGACAAAAAAATTATGGCGAATCATAGATGGCAGGAGGGATAAAGAAAAAATTGTCAAAATTTGCAATGACATTCATGAAGCCAATCATGCAATGCAAAGTGTGATCCGATCAAATATCGATGGAGAGAAAAATAACCTTCCATGGTTATTAACAGAGCAACAAAGTAATGGTGTAAAAATGGTCAATCAAAGAAGTAAATTTCCCACAAGTTTTTGTTCAAACATAAAGAATATCTTAATGAAGAAAGGTGAATTTGGTGGGGTAAAAATACATCACTGGCATACCTTCATTAAGGTAATTAATAATTTTAGTATTCATATTTATATATTGGTCGTTTACATTTTTTGATATTTTTATTTTTTTTGTCTAGTTTTGAAACAAGTAACGATTTGTTTTTATTGTTACAATATGTTCTACCTCTATCTCTCCCAAACGACTTTGAAAACAACATCCACCAAGTGATATATGATCTTGGAAAATACATGAAGTAAGTAGCTGCAATATATATGCTAAAAAAAAAATTCAATTTTTTTTGTTTTACTTAATGACATTTGTTTTACTTGTAATGTAATATGTATTATGTTTTGTTGAAAAATGTTATTTTCTTGCATCATGATTTGTAGATGGTTGTCATTGAAAGAAATCCATGAAGATTATATAAAGTATCGAAAGAGAGAAATTCCTCGGCTAATGTGTGAAATGCAGAAGTATCCACCTCTAACATTTTTCAATGCACAAGAACACTACCTCATACACCAAGTTGAGGAGATTGAAATGTGTGGACCTGTACATACAAGGTTGATGTGGATGGTGGAGAGGCACTTGAAATCATTGAAGACTTTGGTTAGACAAAGAGAACGTCCTGAGGGTTCTATGGTGGAGGGATATATGGTATATGAATCCATGGTGTATATTAGTTAGTATCTTCCTAAATTACCAGCATAAGCTATGCATGAAGTGGATTGCATTTGGGATGTGAACTCCATCAAAAAAATTGAAGGTGAGCAAATGTTAGGGAAATGTACAATGAAGAAAGTGAGAGGTAATTAAATTGTGGATATTTGTAATAAATATAAATTTTCATTTTTTTTTTGTGTATATGACCATACTCATTTAATATTTATTCTTTCATCATTTATTAATATTTACCATGGTTATAACTAATATTTAATATTGGTGAATTGTGATTTTTTGGTCGGTCATTTGCTCAAGATTAGGATGCACTACATTTATACATTGCAAACAATCTTGATTGGATGAAGGTATGGATTGATAGATGTAAACAATGTCATGGCAGTAGGTTATCATGGAAATAACTGTATGAATTGGTTAGAGAAGCTCGTCGTAATGGAGATTCCAATGTTACACAGAGGGAAATAGATTTAGCATATTGTTTGAAAGATGGAAAGGCAAGCAAATTCACCCATTTTATTCAGTTATTTTATATTATATTAATTTGACTGTAGGTGTGTTTTTATTTTATTTTACATGTCTGACATATTGCAGTTGAAACACCACAAGGCTATGTGGTTCAATGGTCATAAATTTTGCATCAAACAGTTGGATGAAACTAGAAAAACTTTTGATAGTGGGATAAATGCAGTATTCCAGGTCATTAATGTTTCCTCTAGGAGTGACAGACGTCCTCGAGAATATGAAAATATCTACTATGAGTTTTTGAATGATATAATTGAGCGTGAGTTTAATTCCTTCAAATTAGTTTTGTTCGATGTCAAATGGTATAGGTTACAAATGCATGAACATGATGAGGAAAGAATTGTTATTGAACATGCCAACAAATTTCCGATGATTAAAACAACGGTTTTTGAAAAAACAAATGACCAATATGTTTTTCGAAGTCAATGTTAACAAGTCTTTTACTCAAAGGTTCCAGGTAAGAGGGATTGGTCATTTGTTGTTAGATATGATCCAAGAGGAAGGCCAATAAAGTATACTGTAGATGAAGAATATGATATTGAAGAAGATGATGTAGAGCTAGAGCACGGAGAATATGGGTCGACAGATGAAGAAGATGAACTAGGCGTATGAGACAATGCGCCAGTTCTTGATGATGATATCGATGAAGATATACTCGAAAATGACATTGATGATGATGATGATATCATCAATCCTTTCAACATTGTTTCTGAACCGGATGCTGATACATATGTCAAGTTAGATGATCAAGAAGAAGATACAGAAGAAGGATGATACAAATGTTGCGTTGGATAAGGTACATAATTACTAGATATTTTAATTTGTATGAATTATTCTCTTTAAATAATTTTATATATGGGTTAATTACATGTTTTTAAGTTTTATTTCATTTTTGTTTTGGTAGTTTCTATGCATGATTACTATGTTGATTTTGTTTATTTTCTATTTTATAGATTGGGTGTTGGGGAATTGTGAGTGAAGTGAGGGGGTAGGAGGGGCCATATGATCTTCCACCTTCACGTGGTTGGCCTGGTTTAGTAGAGAACAAACTATTCTTGAAACCAAGAGAATTTCATTCATTCATGTTTATACTCAAAGATCACTCACATACCCACTCTATATATCAACCCATCTCATCCTCGTTTCATTTTAATTTTCTCGATCAAATTTTAAAGGAAAAATTTATTAAAAGACATTGTACTAGGGATAAAGTACATGATGGGCAACAATGACTTGTGAATGGGGCCAACGTCGAAATTTTTTCAAAATGTTTTTGTATGCACCAAGACTTGACATGGATAGACTGTTCACATACCTTGACGACATGGGAGGGTTTCCAGAATCAAAGATCACTCACACACCCACTCTTTATATTAATCATCTGTTTCGTTCAAAACCAACACCATGCCAATTAGGCCCATGATTTTGGGTTTGGAAAGAAGAAGGCGATAGATGATATTTCATATTAAAATAATAATTTCGTACTAGTATTCTTTATGGAGCAAAAGAGTACTTAGATGAGAGAAAAAAACAAAGACATAAAATAAGTTGAAGCTTGTGCGATTAATCAATTACTTCTTTATCGACATTATTGCATTCCCTTATAGTAATAGATGCAGGGACGTCATGCGTCTCGATCATATTTTAAAGGAAGAAACAAAAAGACATTGTACTAGGGATAGAGTACATGATGGGAAACAATAACATGTGAATGGGGCCAACATTGAAATTCTTTCAAAATGGTTCTGTATGCATTGAAATTTGACATGGATAGACTGTTCGCATGCCTTGACGATATGGAAGGGTTTCCAGACTCAAATATTACTCACACACCAACTCTATATATCTAACCATCTCGTCCTTGTTTCATTTTAATTTTATTTGTCGAATTTTAAAGGAAGCAACTATTAAAAGACATTGTACTAGAGCTAGAGTACATGATGGGCAACAATGACCTGTGAATGGGGCCAACTTTGAAATTTTTTCAAAATGTTTCTGTATGCATTGAAGTTTGACATGGATAGAATGTTTGTATGCCTTGACAATATGGGAGGGTTTCTAGACTCAAAGATCACTCACACACCCACTCTTTATATTCATCATCTCTGTCGTTCAAAACAAACATCATGCCAATTAGGCCCATGGTTTTGGTCGTGGCGAGAATAAGGCAATAGATGAAATTTTCTATTTAAATAATGATTTTGTACTGATATTATTTATGGAGCAAAAGAGTACTTATATGAGAGAAAAAAACAAAGAAAAGAAATAACTGATATTGAAGCTTCTGCGATTAATCAAGTACTTCTTTATCGACGTTATTGCATTCCCTTGTAGTACTATATGTGGGGACGCTATACATATTGATAGTATTTTAAAGGAAACAAATAAAAGACATTGTACCAAGGCTAGAGTACATGATGGAAAATAATAACTTGTGAATGGGGCCAACATTGAAATTCTTTCAAAATGTTTCTGTATGCACTGAAATTTGACATGGATAGATTGTTCGCATGCCTTGACGATATAGAAGGGTTTCCAGACTCAAATATTACTCACACACCCACTATATATATTGACCCATCTCAGCCTCATTTCGTTTTAATTTTCTCGGTTGAATTTTAAAGGAAACAACTATTAAAAGACATTGTACTAGGGCTAGCGTGCATGATGGGAAATAGTGACCTGTGAATGGGGCCAACATTGAAATTTTTTCAAAATGTTTCTGCATGCAACAAAATTTGACATGAATAGACTATTTGTATGCCTCAATGATATGGGAGGGTTTCCAAACTCAAATATCACTCTCACACCCACTTTTTTTATTCATCATCTATGTCGTACAAAACCAACATCATGCCAATTAGGCCCATGATTTTGGCCCTGGCGAGAATAAGGAAATAAATGAGATTTCGTATTTAAATAATGATTTTGTACTAATATTCTTTATGGAGCAAAATAGTACTTATATGAGAGCAAACAACAAAGACAATAAATAACTAATATTGAAGCTTCTGCGATTAATCAAGTACTTCTTTATCGACGTTATTGCATTCCCTTGCAGTACTAGATGCAGGGACGTCATGCATCTTGATCATATTTTAAAGGAAACAACTAAAAGACATTGTACTAGGGCTAGAGTACATGATGGGAAATAGTAACCTGTGAATGGGGCCAACGTTGAAATTCTTTCAAAATGTTTCTGTATGCACTGAAATTTGACATGGATAGTTTGTTTGCATGCCTTGACGATATTGAAGGGTTTATAAACTCAAATATTACTCACACACCCACTCTATATATCGACCCATTTCATCCTCATTTCGTTTTAATTTTCTCGGTCAAATTTTAAAGGAAACAACTATTAAAAGACATTGTACTAGGGCTAGACTACAGGATGGGCAACAATTACCTGTGAATGGGGCCAACTTTGAAATTTTTTCAAAATGTTTCTATATGCACCAAAATTTGACATGGATAGATTGTTTGTATGCCTTGACAATATGGGAGGGTTTCCAGACTCAAATATCACTCACACACCCACTCTTTAATTCATCGTATGTGTCATTCAAAACCAACATCATGCCAATTAGGCCCATGATTTTGGTCGTGGCGAGAAGAAGGAAATATATGATATTTCATATTTAAATAACGATTTTGTATTAATATTCTTTATTGAGCAAAAGAGTACTTAGATGAGAGCAAAAAAAAAAAAGACAAGAAATAACTGATATTGAAGCTTATGTGATTAATCAAGTACTTCTTTATCGACGTTTTTGCATTCCCTTGCAGTACTAGATGCGGGGACGTCATGTGTCTTGATCATATTTTAAAGGAACTAGCTAAAAGACATTGTACTAGGAATAAAGTACATGATGGACAATAGTAACTTGTGAATGGAGCCAACTTTGAAATTCTTTCAAAATGTTTCTGTATGCATTGATATTTGACATGGATAGACTGTTCGCATACCTTGACGATATGGAATGGTTTACAGAATCAAATATTACTCACACACCCACTCTATATATCGACCCATCGTGTCTTCATTTCATTTTAATTTTCTCGGTCTAATTTTAAAGGAAACAATTATTAAAAGACATTGTAATAGGGCTAGAGTACATGACGGGAAACAATGACCTGTGAATGGGTCCAACTTTGAAATTCTTTCAAAATGTTTCTGTATTCACTGAAATTTGACGTGGATAGAATGTTCACATGCCTTGATGATATGTAAGGGTTTCCAGACTCAAATATTACTCACACACTGAATCTATACATCGACCCATCTCGTCCTCATTTCATTTTAATTTTCTCGGTCAAATTTTAAAGGAAACAACTATTAAAAGACATTGTACTAGGGCTAGAGTACATGATGGGCAACAATGACCTATGAATGGGGCCAACGCTGAAATTTTTTCAAAATGTTTCTGTATGCATTTAAATTTGACATGGATAGACTGTTTGTATGCCTTGACGATATGAGAGGGTTTCCAAACTCAAATTTCACTCACACACCCACTCTTTATATTCATCGTTTGTGTTGTTCAAAACCAACATCATGCCAATTAGGCCCATGATTTTGGTCGTGACGAGAAGAAGGAAATAAATGAGATTTAGTATTTAAATAATGATTTTGTACTGATATTCCTTATGTAGCAAAAGAGTACTTAGATGAGAGCAAAAAAAAAGACAATAAATAAATTATATTGAAGCTTCTGTGATTAATCAAGTACTTCTTTATCGACGTTATTGCATTCCCTTGTAGTACTAGATGTGGGGACATCACACGTCTCGATCGTATTTTAAAGGAAATAGATAAAATACATTGTAATAGGGATATAGTACATGATGGGCTATAGTAACCTGTGAATGGGGACAACATTGAAATTCTTTCAAAATGTTTCTGTATGCACTGAAATTTGACATGGATAGACTGTTCACATGCCTTGGCGACATAGAAGGGTTTCTAGGCTCAAATATTTCTCACACACTCATTCTATATATCGACCCATCTCATCCTCTTTTCATTTTAATTTTCTTGGTCGAATTTTAAAGGAAAAAACTATTAAAAGACATTGTACTAGGGCTAGAGTACATGATGGGAAACATTGACCTGTGAATGGGGTCAACGCTGAAATTCTTTCAAAATGTTTTCGTATGCACTTAAATTTGACATGGATAGACTGTTTGCATGCCTTGACAATCTGGAAGGGTTTCCAGACTCAAATATTACTCACACACCCACTCTATATATCAACCCATCTCATCCTCATTTTGTTTTAATTTTCTCGGTCAAATTTTAAAGGAAACAACTATTAAAAGACATTTTACTAGGGCTAGAATACATGATGGGAAACAATGACCTGTGAAAGGGGCCAACTTTGAAATTTTTTCAAAATGTTTCTGTATGCATCGAAATTTGACATGGATAAACTATTTGTATGCCTTGACGATATGGGAGGGTTTCTAGACTCAAAGATCAGTCACACACCCACTCTTTATATTCATCATCTGTGCCATTCAAAACCAACATCATGCCAATTAGGCCCATGATTTTGGTCATGTCGAGAAGAAGGAAATCAATGAGATTTCTAATTTAAATAATGACTTTGTACTAATATTATTTATGGAGCAAAAGAGTAGTTAGATGAGAGCAAAAAAAAATATAAGAAATAACTGATATTGAAGCTTCTGTGATTAATCAATGACTTCTTTATCGATGTTATTGCATTCCCTTGTAGTACTAGCTGTGGGGACGCCATGCGTCTCGATCGTATTTTAAAGGAAATAGATAAAATAAATTGTACTGGGGATAGAGTACATGATGGGAAACAATAACCTGTGAATGGGGCCAACGTTGAAATTATTTCAAAATGTTTATGTATGCACTGAAATTTGACATGTATAGACTGTTCACATGCCTTGATGATATGGAAGGGTTTCCAGACTCAAATATTACTCACACACCCACTCTATATATCGACCCATCTCATCCTCATTTCTTTTTAATTTTCTTGGTCGAATTTTAAAGGAAACAACTATTAAAAGACATTGTACTAGTGCTAGAGTACATGATGGGCACAATGACCTGTGAATGTGACCAAAGTTGAAATTCTTTCAAAATGTTTCTGTATGCACTGAAATTTGACATGGATAGACTGTTTGCATGCCTTGACGATATGGAATGGTTTCCATACTCAAATATTACTCACACACCCACTCTATATATCGACCCATCTTGTCCTTGTTTCTTTTTAATTTTCTCGGTCGAATTTTAAAGGAAATAACTATTAAAAGACATTGTACTAGGGATAGAGTACATGATGGGAAACAATGACCTATGAATGGGGCCAACGTTGAAATTTTTTAAAAATGTTTTTGTATGCACTGAAATTTGACATGGATAGACTATTTGTATGCCTTGACGATATGGGAGGGTTTCCAGACTCAAAGATCATTCACATACCCACTCTTTATATTCATCGTCCGTGTCGTTCAAAACCAACATCATGCTAATTAGGCCCATGATTTTGGTCATGGCGATAAGAAGGAAATAAATGAGATTTCCTATTTAAATAATGATTTTGTACTGATATTCTTTATGGAGCAAAATAATACTTAGATGAGAGCAAAAAACAAAGACAATAAATAATTGATATTGAAGCTTCTGGGATTAATCAAGTACTTCTTTATCAACATTATTGCATTCCCTTGTAGTACTAGATGTGGGGACGTGCGTCTCGATCGTATTTTAAAAGAAATAGCTAAAAGACATTGTAATAGGGATATAGTACATGATGGGAAATAATAACCCGTGAATGGGACCACCGTTGAAATTCTTTCAAAATGTTTCTATATGCACTGAAATTTGACATGGATAGACTGTTTGCATGCCTTGAAGATATGGAAGGGTTTCCAAACTCAAATATTACTCACATGGGTTAGTTATTGAGGTTACAAGGGTTACGTCTTAGGAGGGGTTAGGGAGTAGGTGTGTATGGTTACAGGGGTTAATATTGGTGGGGGTGATAAGACTTAAGTATTACAAGGGAAATATGTTATAATTGTGAGGTTGCATAAGAGTGTTATACGGTGTAGTGGTTAGAAGTTAGGGGTTAAAGGTTGTTTTTTAGGGTTTTTAGGGTAAACATTAGCAATTATAGAGTTTAAATTGAATATAAACATCATACAAGTTATGTAGGCTAGGGTTTAGGGGTTATACGGTTTAAGGATTATCATGATTTTTGAGATAAATGTTATATGTTTCAAGGGTTATAAGGGATTATTAGGGTTGATACACGTTAATGTTTGGAGGAATTAGGAGTTATGAGATAGGGTTTAGGTGTTATAGTTCTTAAGGATTTATATGGTTTATTGATTAAGTGTAATAGGGTTGGGTCTAAAGGGTTATGAGCGTTTCACATTTGGTGTTTTATGTTAGAGGATTATGGTTTAAGGGTTATAAGAGAAACTATAGGTTAAGGGTTATATGTATTGTTGTTGGTAAGGGTTAGTCTTTAAGAGTTGTAAGAGTTAGGGGATATATGTTAGCAATTGGGTGTTTTAGGAGGTAGTTTTTCAGGGTTATATGGACTACGCAACAACAATAATATGGGTTATAGGGGTTAAATGGTGTGCATTATGTGTTATAAGCATCAATGGTGGTAAAGTTTAGGGGTTTTGGGGTTGGTGGATATAATGGATAAATATGAACCCTAAATAACCCGTTATACCCAACCCTTAAAACTCTTATGGCCATTAACAAATATCACCCATATAACCCCTAACCCCTTCAATGAACATCCCTCATAATCATTATCACCACTATAAAATATAATGCCTAACCTCTATAATACATTACTTATATAGTTCTTAAACCTTATACTTTCCAATATCATATAAACCCCAATTCCCATATCCCTTAAGAAATTTAACCCCTAACTCAAAACCCCATTATTAACCCTTATAATCATAATCATTGGCCTTTATTCTTAACCTATATCACCCTTCACCGGCCTTAAACTAGTTACCCATACAACCTATAACACCTATCCACTAACAATTTTAAATAGAAAACCTTAACAAATAATCCCTAAGTGCTAGCAATATTAATCAATATTGTCATTAATATTTAACCAAGATAGCCTCTAACTATCCCTAATAACCCATATAACCCCTAAAACCAAGAAAAACCACAACCCCTAAACATTATCTCTTATAACTCTTATAACCCCTAACCTCTAATAGGTATAAATCCTAACCCTTAACTCCTACATACTAACCCTTAACATGTATAACTTGTAACACTTATAAACTCTAAATTCTAACTCTTGTAATTCTTAGAGGGGTCAAAGAGGACATGGCCATGTAACAACATTCAAGGTAAAAAACAAGGGGCTTAGGCCCTAAATGATGCTTCTATGGCTTGTAGGCCATGCATAGCACCTTAAACCATGACACATGCCTTTCGTAAGGTATCAATTTCCCAAGGGTGGTATACATGTACAATTATAAGGTTTTGAAAACCACAAAGATGTCTATTCTCCATCATAAACAATTATTTGAGATGCCAATGACTTGTATTTTTACCATGACAACATTCAAGGTAAGAAACAAGGGGCTTAGGCCCTAAACGATGCTTCTATGGATTGTAGGACATGCATATCACATTAAACCATGACACATTAATTTTATAAGTTATCATCTAAGGCACATGGACCATGCACAAATACTTGGACCATGAAAAATCTCTTATAGAAGTAATTATGTCCCAAGAGTGGGATATATTATAATATTTGGTTCACCAAGGATGGGCCTCTCAACATAAGAAGTGCCTTGGTGCTAAAATTTAGGGGCTAATTCAGTTCTAAATGCTAGATTTAAGGTAGATGGGGCATGCATAAACATTAGACTACATGGAATACCCTTATGATAACATCTTTGTCTTGGTATATATTGTGATATGGGCCCAATTCTGAGGCTTATCACATTGATGATGGACATTCTTTCCAAGTACATGGTTCAAGGCCCAAAACCATTTCCCTTACTTGCATTAAAACCATTATTTGATTGATTTATATATTATATATTATATAAATTATAATATATATATATATATATATATATAGATAATAATAATAATAATAAAAACAAAAACAAAAAAATGTACCAAAAAAAAGAAAAATAACAAAACATAAGTTTGAAAACAAAAAACAAAAAATACATTTCAACCTGTGCGAACTAGGAGGAGAAGGAGGTAGGTTGCACGAGGAGGAGGAGAAGGAGAAGGAGGTCAGGGCAGATAGGAGGGCACACATAGGAGGAGAATGAGAAGGAGGTCAAGGGTAGAGAGGAGGGCATGCAGAGGAGGAGAAAAAGGTCAACCTGGGCACAAGGATAAAGAGAAGGAGGTCGAGGGTAGAGAGGAGGGAATGCATGGAGAAGGCTGAGATCAAGAGGACATTGGATAGAGGAGGAGGAGGGCACACCATTTGAAACCTGTGCAAGAGGAGAAGGTAGTTGACAATCAATTCAACATGGTATTATTTCTCTTCTTTTAAGTCTTCTGGCATTTTTATCTTGAAACATGCCATGAACATGTTCACATTATCCTTTTTATATTTCAATCTTGGGATCATTAATATCCCATTCATTACTGTAAATTCCTAAGGTTTTTCCACACATCTTACAAACCACTACTAAAATTGAGGGAACCCAACACCATCAATGAAGAAAAAAAAATAAACGACAATGAGAGAGTTGTGACCATATGCCAACTAATTTGTCCCTTTAAAAGAAATTCATTGATGTGCAAGGGAACAATATGTCTGTGAGAAAATACCAAACATCTATCCCCCACATACATTCAATAAAGTGTGTGGGATAAACACACCCTAAAAACAACAAAAAATTCACAA
The DNA here is from genome assembly GCA_009831015.1 of Picea engelmannii. Lineage (NCBI taxonomy): Eukaryota > Viridiplantae > Streptophyta > Pinopsida > Pinales > Pinaceae > Picea > Picea engelmannii. The sequence continues at coordinate 85,138 of ML820499.1, read as the reverse complement.
GAAGCTACCTTAAACCCTAGTATCATGCTTAAAGATTAATGTAAAGGCTTTGAGCCAACACCTTAGGCCTATGAACCACTACCAAAATAAAGGGCACCCAACACCATTGATGAGGTAAAAAAAAAAAACTACAATTCAATTCTATTATTTCAATCCTTAAATATTATGCTCACTACCTAGATCAATATCTCTTTTGTGTTGCACAAAACTATAGTAGTCAAGATCATGATCCTCCTGGACTATAGAAAATTTATCCATAACAATCAAGGCAAGCTCGATTCTACTCAAGAGTGCTCACTACCACCAAATTTTCTCAAACCACATACTACTAATATGCCAAAGGGATGATCTACTAAAATTCCAAAGGGGGTCTTATGTTTTTCATTCTCCCGACAATATACCCCAAACATCTAGCCCCACATGCATTCAATAAGGTGTGTGGGATAAACACACCCTCAAAACAACAAAAAATTCACAATAAGCTACCTAAAACCCTAGTATCATGCTTAGAGATTAATATAAATGCTTTGAGCCAACACCTAAGGCCTATGAACCACTACCAAAATAAAGGAAAAAGGATTTTCTCATAAATTCCCATAGATCCATCAACAACTTCAATATTTTTTCAATTTTGGTTGCAATTGTCTCCCTAACCCCCTACAAGGATTTGTATCATTTTTTCTTTATTACATTGTTCTTTTTAGTGTTTGACGTGAACACATTTATTCACAACATGTGGGTTCATAATTAAAAAAACCCCTTTATGAATGAACCTCATAAGATATTGGTCAACAAGGTGAATCCCCCGTGATCCTTATGAGTATTTAAGATGTGTATGCTGGTCTCTATAATCATAAAAGTTTACTATGTTAGAAATGATGACATTTGATTCAATGTTGTATAGGTGTACTAAGTGAACTATGACATTTGCATGGTATTTTTAAAATTTGGGTCATGTTGCTTCCATTTATCTAGATAATTAGCTCACACTTTTTTTCATTAGAAGTGCACACATAGAAATCTATCAAGAAATTATTTCTTTTCTTAAAACCTCTTGTTCCTTCCCATAGATAGTTTTCATTGAAGTTTAAATTCTTGGATTTCATTTTCCTCTTGCATGGTTTAAAGAGTCGAGTCGAAACGCCATTAGTTTCATGACCACTCCTTTGAGTAACAACAACCTAAAATCAAACGTTAATTAAAATTTATCTAGCAACTTTTCTAGGGCTCTTCAAACCCATCTTAGCTTAGGTGTAGAGCTTTGGATAGGATTGTGAGAATAACTTTCCAAAGATGCTAAACAAACATAAACATTTGAGCTAGGGAGTGAAATCCAGTTGCTATATCACTGACTTTGGGAAGCCCTTCTAACACAAGGGTCAAACACGAGGTTGCATTGGGGCCAACAGAGTAATCAACCTTGCTTTGTTGGTCTAGGTGTCGACTGTCGACTATCCCCCCTCTGCTTTGGTATAATAAGTGGTACCATATAGGCCATAATATTTTAGACTTCCTACCCAAGGTGACAAAACAGGGAAGGTGGTGTTGTACCTGGGATCAACATTGGCTAGACTCGCTCAGACTCCTTGAAGGGTATCCCACTACTCGATGAAGTAACTTGCAACAGGGTGTTAGTTCGTTAAGCAGGTTGTCAACATAACTTTCCCACCCATTGAAGCTCATCTGCTTCTCACATTGATCCTACGATGTTGGATTCCATCACCAACTAACGCTTCTTTGTGAGAAGGTTTATTTGCAGGCTTGACTCCTAGATTAATTAGTGTGTGCTAGTTAATACAAGTGTGAAAGAGTAACACTATGGTAATTGTTGGCACAGGGGCAAACCCAGGGTTCAATTCTCAAGAGCGCACCAACAAAGACCTAACTAATGACCCTTTCGGCAACACCTACGAAGCAGATGAAGTCTCACTCGAGGTAGAGGTAGGGGTGGTTGCAGGAATCAAGTGTCTGCAACCTTAGTTGGGACACATATATGTGATTATATCGCTTACAAAGTACTTAGCATAGATCATTAGTCAATATTCAACCCTTATTATACTTCGCAGATAACACAGAGCATCGCAACATTCGCTTAGATCTAAGGTATTCAACACTTAGCAATAGTAAAACAGATCAGATCCAGTAGATCAAAACTAAGCAGCTTCATACATTTAAGATCTAACATTCACACACCTCTATAAGCACAAAGCATAAGTAGATCTATCTAAATATATCAAAGCACTTATCAAAATAAAGGATAAACACATCAAGTCGAAGCACAAAGTATAACACATAGATTTATGTGGTTCACCCCCACCTTGGGGCTACGTCCACCAACTCTTCTTCTTTATTAGCGTCTTCAATTGATTACAACATAGAGCCACCAAAAACCTTCTTCGCATAGGACAAAAGATCTGTGTAGCTCGCTAGATCCTTCTTCCTTATGTTACAACACAAATCCTTCCACAACTCCTTACAACGACTTGCACTTAGCTCTGCAAGCCTCTTACAGTCATGCAGAGAGCACTTACAAAATATATTAGCACTTAGCTTACATCACATACATCCCTATATCTTCTGATAGATGCCTAGATGTCTATTTGTACATTACAAAAGTGGGCCTAAGCGTGGGTAAACCCATAGGTCGACATCCCTTTCCCATTACATATTCCCAAAAACCCAAAAGGGGCCCAAAAGTGGGCCGAGATTCCGCAATCTTTGCTTCGTCTGGAGCTCCATCTTCGATAGGCTATCGAAGTCCCAAAAATGGTCAAGCATGACCAAGTATCTCCCAAAACTTGGTCAAGGGCCAACATGCCCCCAACACTCACCCGTGACTCGTCCCGAGTCACTCTGGTATGATCAATTCTGCCTAGAATGCCTCAAGCTTGGCTCGAGCTGCTTCGACCTGTTGTTGTGCTACGACATCTTGCTCGAAAAACTCCTGAATGAGTGCATCATTGACGGGTCCCTCTAGGTGCTGTTCTGCTGCACTCACAACATGTTCTAGCTCTTCTCCTCGACTTTCAACCTCTGTGAAAAACTGACATGCCTTATCTTGCACCGGTTGAAGTCATTGAGTCACTTCCATCACTTTGCTCTGGATCGTATGGATCTGCTACTGGGACGTGCGCCGTTCATGAGATCTCTTCATTCTTTCTATGGGTGATAGGGCCTTCAGCTACGTCTGTATCTTTTCAACTTCATACTTTTCCTCCTGTAGCTATGACTCCAGTTTATATAACTCTAGGTTTTCAGTGAGGTTCTCATATGTCTGGGCACTGCGGCTACTCAGTTGCTTGTACTCCAAGGCAAGATATTTTAGTTTGTCAACTGCACTGTGGGAAATTATTTCTCTTTGGTCTATGATCTCATGCGGGGTCTCAGGTACTACGTGAAGCTCGATATCTGCAATACGCTGCTGGAGCTTCTGAATTACTCCTTCCAGTTGTGCCACATGTTGTGGAACCTGTTCTTCTATCTATACTTCGACGACGGTTACAGAGCGAAGTTCTCTATTGACCAGTTCCTTTATCTCGAGTTGATTTGTGAGCAATTGTTCCTTACTTTGCTGTAGCTCTACTTTCTCTGCATCCCATTTTTCTTGGAGAGAAATCTTTTCTCTTTCTGACGTGCTGCACTGCTCCATAAGAATTCCCTGTACCTGTGTTAAATCTTGAGTGGCTTGTGCTATTTCTTCTTGAGCCCGTCGAAGGTGAGATTTGACTGTATCAAAAATATGGTGGAGTTGAGCTGCTTCATCCCCTAGTTCTGGTGTTCCTACTGTCAGAGGCGCAATGGAGACTGTGCAGCTAGACTGTAGTGCCTGCTGCACCCCTTGGATCTCTATCTCAATATGATTATACATCTGCTCCTGCTTTGTCTCTTGTGTCTCTACTATCTCCAACGCAACATCGTTCAGGGCTGGAATGATTAAATTGAAGTCATATGGGGTCAGTGTGGTCTATAGCTTAGTCACGGGATCTTTGGACTTCTTCCCAGAAGAAGGTTTCTGAGGTGAACCCTTCCTCTTCTTCAAAATTTCCACTTCGTCTCTGTGCTTCTGTTCGATTTCTTCTAATTCTTCACCATCACCCTCTTGCTCTAGTGTGATGGAAGAAATATTCACCATGGCACTACTTAAGTCTTTCACTTCGCTGATCTTTTGTCGCATGCTAGGTCTGGGTAGATCCTGCGTAGTTTCTGGACTGTCTACATCAGATATGTCCGTAGGGTCGGCTGGAACAAGGAGGTCCGTTGACCATTCCTTTGTGATCTCCTCCATATCTTCTTCTATTAATCTATAATAGGATTGTAACTGCTGCTTGTGTTCATCAGCGCATGTTGTGATGTAGAGAAAGTGTCTATCCGCGTTGAACTTCATCAGGGGACGAAACCTGTAGAGGGTGTTTGGAGTGATGTGCGATGTAGACTAGATAGCTACTTTCAACTGATTATTGCCATTGTTTATTCATATCGTTCGAGTACCATAGGGTACCGAACTTTGTGGCCAATGGTTCAAATGGCTTGATGTTTGGGAAGGTCACACCTTTCGACATCTCCCATGCAATGAAAGCAACTAGGATCATGAGCCAACTGAAATGGAACTCCTATCCTTGGTCCCGGGATTCTCTGTAGTCGAGCTCCAGTTGGTTTACCAAGTACTGCGTCCAATTCATTTGTAGGCCCTCTGTGCACTTTCCTGCGAGGTCTACTACGAATCCAATGATTTTGGTTGGTCGGTTCTTATGAACTAACTTTCCTGTGATCAACTGGAAAGTAAGGCGTACTGAGCCGTTCTGAATAGAAGCTACCTTGTAGCCATGTGTGCCCTTATTGACATCGCCATAAGTCTTTTTTATCTTCTGTGCTAAGGATCGATCTGTGGTCTTTCTAGGGTAAAAATCATGTGGGTCAGGGCCTTGCATGCTCAGCTCGGTGATCCAATGGATCATGGTCAGGTCCACTGTGATACGTCAGTTCAGCCATAAATATCCTCCATGGTAACAGGATAACAACAACTTAACACATGCGTTCATTTCTTGATGTCGTCCGAAGTGTGAGATCTTCATAACATTGAGTAGGGTAGACTGCGCGAGGTTATAGGTCCAAGGTTGGGGGATAATCTTTGAATTCTTGCCTTTTGTCTTGGTCAGATACTTATGCGGGGTGAGCATACTGTAAGCTTTACGGTCTCCAAGGTTGAATTCACTAAAATTAAGCGCTGCTATCTTATCCTGGTCTGTGCGAACTGCACGTATCCCTTTCGGGAGGTGTGCAGTGAACAAGGCATAGTCAAAATCTATAGGCACGCTATCTCTGTTCACTGCGCTACTCAGAGGAGGTATATATGTAGGTAAGATACTTGGAATCAACTTGGCATTCGTGAGATCGTCTCTATGATTTGTTCTCGTCTCTGTCATGATTCGAGAAGTTCCTGCTCTGTGAGCAGTCAATGGAGAATCTTGTACTTCTCCTATCGATGATGCTTGCACACCTGCAAACATCCTTCTTTACAACATGACTTTCTCGGTCCTAAGATCAACGAGTAGTTCCTTCGCAGATTCTTCAAGTGCGCTAAGCTCCTTGAACATACACACTCGGGGTTAATAATACCAGGTTCACGAAGTAATGTAGACATGAAAATAAGATGGAAAGTAAGGACGTAATGATCATTGGACAATCTTAACCAAAGTTGCGAGCTCAAATTCTTGATTTGGAAAAAGTGTTCTTCGTGCATGGCGCAACGGGATAATTAGGAAACTCAACAACAGATTGCTTGCAACGGGTATGAGGCTTCATTAAATCTTGTTCTGTCCGTTATGGCACGGTCCATCGGTCAGGTGGTGAGCCATAATTTTTTTTCCAATTGTTCGGAGCATCAGTCGAATGGATATATCATCCCCAATAGATATATTGCTTCGCCACAACGAAGTGAACTATGTCGCTGTTCTGATATCTCGACGAAGCTCAAATTCTGCAAATTTTCCTTCTGCGAAGCTCCCTCTAGAACCTTCTGTAATTTTTCAATCTTAGCCCTCTTCCTACTTAGCTTCCTAGCCTTTTTTCCAGTGAGCTTCCTCTCAGTATTCTTCTTTTCATTTCGATTCTTATCTTCTTTAGATATAGTTACTACGCGCTATTGAGAATCTTTCAGGGTTAACATCTCTTCTGCCTTTGGGGTAAGTACTTTAGTCTTCTGAGGGTATTCTAGTGGTCTTGCATCTTCGACATCAGAGTCTCTAGGGTCAAATATCTTTGATCCATTTTCCTGTTCTTTAATCAATTGGGCGATCTTTCTGGTCATGAAATCTTTTAACTCTTGTTTTTTCTGTTCCAAGGCTTCTTCTTCTTTTCGTCTGGCTTGATATCTTTCAATCCAAGGTTTCCCTAGTAACATGGTAAACGAGGTTCCTTTTTCAATATATTTGATAATCTCAAAATATTCCTTTGTCGAAGTTCCATTGACAGTTGTAGATATCTGAGCAAGCCTCCCACATAAACTTACCAGCTTCCCTCTGAATAGTCCTATTCCTCCTAATGAAGGGATCATAGCATGCTTCCCTATAGCTTCCCAAGTTCTTTCTGGCATAATATTCACTTGTGTCTCTTCATCAAGAACACAATCAATGTCAAAGTCCCCTATTCTTGCTTCAATGCATTCTTTGTCTTTGAAAATCTATGATAATATGACATGTCGGTGGTCATTTAGGGTCTCCTTCATTTGTATCAATACTTTCTCTGATTCTTGCTAGGGTTTTGCCTTAGGGTTTTCTTGGTTCAGATTCATTCCTTCAAGCTTAGCGATCATTCTAGGGAAATCCAACACTTCATTGTCCATAGCCTTACAAAAAATACAACTAGGTCTTCTTTTGGGGCATTCCTTAGCAAGATTTCCTAGTCTTCTACAACTGTAACAGAGGGTCAATCCTCTCTTTCTTTTAAATGGTCCCCAGATCCCTTTATATTGCACACTAGAATCATAGGAGTTAACCTACAACACATTCTTTTTAGGATCCTGCATCCATTTGTTAGTCCAAACATTCTTTCTCTGCATAGGTATAACATATCTTTCATTATTCTTATCAGATCTATGCATATCAAACATTATTTCATCTATTAACACCCTAGCTTTCAAACTAGGACAAAAACTATCAGATATACCTAGATCCATACTCTAGAAACAAAAAATTCCACCTATCTTACTTTTATAGAGCACAAATCTTTCAGATCTATTCTTATCTTTAACAGAGCACAAAGTTTACATATCTTACCTCTTTCAATCATAACTTCTCGCTTTTACCTTCCTTGGAGCACAAAGCTTTCAAATATTTCTTCTTCTCTACAGATCCAACCTTCTTTCTTCAGATCAGACTTCTTTTCTTAGCACAGAGCTTATAAACTGAGCAGGGTACTACACGCTAGGGCACAGATCTACGCACAAAGATTTATTTTGCACAAGCCTCTTCTTTCTTAGTTCCCAGTAATCATAGTTTCACGTCCCAAAAACATAACCATTTGTTGGCACAGGGGCAGACTTAGGGTTCAACACTCAAGAGCGCACCAACAAAGCCCTAACTACCAACCCTTTCGACAACACCTGCGAAGTAGATGAAGTCTCAGCCGAGGTAGAGGTAGGGGTGGTTGCAGGACTCAAGTGTCTGCAACCTTAGCTAGGACACAGATATGTGATTATATCACTTATAGAATACTTATCATAGATCATTCGTCAATATTCAACCTTTATTATACTTCGCAGATGTTTTTTCTAACTTAATGACTAGCATTTTTGCTAACTTTCTATAAATTACATAGAGCATTACTATTTCATCGTTTCCTACTAGCTTAAGAGAAAATTTTCCAAACTCTCCATTATATGAGAAACTCTCAAAAGTCTCTCTTGAGAGTCATTTATCTTGCGAAGGAAAATTTCATTTTATAGTTGTATGCTTCCTTCTAGTTGTAACTTGAGGGTGTCTTGGTATCCAAAAGTATTTTTGCAAGAAGAGTAGGTTCCAAATTAAGGATTGTGTTCATTGGATTAGAAATGAGTACATATAAACTTGGGTATCACATTGCTTACCTGAAAATTATGTTCATTATTATTAAAAATGAGTACATATGAGCTTGGGTAGCACATTTCTTACCTGAAAATACACATGCCACCTTATGAAACCCTTGAAATCAAGAAAACTCACCCTCTACCAAGAAGAGAGCATGATAAATAACTCAATAATACTTTGGAAGAGGAGAGAATGGCCTATTTATACCTTAAAGAGGATGCCCAAGCCAAATGAACCTTCTATCAATGACCTTATCCATTGCCATTGCTGAGAGGGAACCCAAAAACAAAGAGGCATGATTTCGACTAACCAAATAGGGTATGTGGGAACTTGAGGTATAACACATTTGGTATTGTGAGAATTTGTTTCATTTGCATGGAACAATACCTTATGTGGGAAACTATGACTGGTGGAATGGTCTTTGGAAGAGAGTTTATTTGAGTGGGGAGGAGGATTTCTTAGTGTTCTACTATTTCATTTAATAGGGAAATGCATGAGGAAGGGGGATGGGGAGATTAAAATCAATAGATCTCATCAGGCATCCAAGTGTAGCTACAAAACATCCATAGAGCTTCCTGAAGTAACCATCTCCATACCCTTGGGCTTACTATGATTTTTCATGGAATTTCTATGGTGCTTTATGAAAAGAGCAATATAAGATATTATTTAAGTTTTTCCAACTACCAAAACTATTGATAAACTCACTATTTGTGCAATTGCATCAAACCCTTTCTTTACTTGTATTGTAAGATGATGAGTAGGAAGAAAAACTAGAGCATGTAGATACCACAAAGTTCACCTTGAATCATATGATCTTGTGCTGTATGTAGACGTTGAAGTTGGCACTAAGATTCCAAGGGTGTAATCTTGAGTGCCAACAACATCACAAATCTCCTACTCAATGACATACTTACCTTATTCGCTTGATGGGATGGAAATGGTTGTTGTGATGTATTCGTTGAGTACCATCTGTTTAAACTCTATTGAGCATAGGCACCGGGAAAAGTTTCTTTGCTTAAAGCCTCAACCTCAACCAAATTCTCATTCGTTCATTCCTTAGCACTTATCTCTACCATCATTTATGCATCTACCTTTTCAAATGTTTTCTAGCCCATGATTCTTTGCTCGGAATCCCTAATAATCCTATACTTTTTACGTCATGTCTTTAGTTGATTGCCATTCTACTGAGCTGTTCAAGTATTACATAGATTTATCTCTAAGATATTTAGGAGCTGTTCAAGTATTACATAGATTTATCTCTAAGAGATTTAGGAGCTGTTCAAGTATTACATCGATTCATTGAGGTTGAATTCACTGCCAATGTCTTTGTTGTTGATATGAAGCAATTTCATGATAATATAGAAGAATGACTGGAACTTGTAAATGAATCTTATGAATGTTTCAAGAAAAAAACACTCAGGGAAGTAACATTGTTGAATGGTATTTTTTTTCCCTAATTTGTGTGCCATCATGAAAAGAGATGTGTTGTTGCTCCTGCTTTTCAACATCCTTTCTTGGGCTATTTTCCAATGGTTACTCAATATTTTGGCATTGCTACTTGTGTTCTAGGGACAACCTTCAACAAAACAATAATTTTGTCCACTTTCTATCTCTGCAATAGGTTACTTGATGGCCAAGTTGGGGGTTTCCTTTCATGCCATGTTTGGCCTTGCTTCTGTGACAATTACAACAAGTGGATGCACACTTGTACATTTCTATTCTTATTAAAATAAATGCGTCAGGTTCAGTTTCTCATGCTTAGCATGCATGTGCATGACATAGGGTGCCTCATTCAACAATTGCACATTGACTAATCTTGGTTGAGTAATGAGGGTGCATTCACTAGGAGTTACATTCCTATTTCATCTTTGACTCATGGAGGGAACATTACATTAGAGAGGGGTTATATCCTATTATTGGAATACAGTATGACACCCTTTGAAGGATGGATTTACACTCCTAATTTTGGAATATGGGCATGGTGCATTAGAAGAGTAGTTACACTAATAGTTGTGGACCATATTTGGCAGCAAACTTTCTTTAGATTTCTAACAGAATTATGAAAACAATGAGGTTACACCACTAGTAGGTTATTCTTGGCATGAAACCTCCCCATTCCTAGTAGACAAAAATTACCCACTTAAGGAGTTACACACTATTATGGGTAGTGGCCTGAGGGCTCATTATTAGAGTAGCTGTAAAAATTTCCAAAATTCAAGCTTTAATGCAACTTCATAAATTTTACCTCTTTCCTAGAGTTTCCCAGATATAATCTCTGAGAATTTACATCCTTAGGGATGATATGAAATATAATAAAACAATAACAACAATAGATGATATTTCACTTCTTAACAAACCTAATCCACTAGAAAATTCAAGAGAAAAGATATCAAGCTTATGCCACAAGTTTCAACATTCTAGGGCAATCTTATCATGCATAAACTAGATCTGAAAGTCACTTTATGAAAACAATAATTATAGAATTAAATTATGTCCTATTATCTTCAATATCAATGTTAAACCCTTAATAATCTCAACCTCAACTTATGTCAAATCAAGTATTAACTTAAGACATATAAGTGTTGGAAATTCTTNTCCTATTTCATCTTTGACTCATGGAGGGAACATTACATTAGAGAGGGGTTATATCCTATTATTGGAATACAGTATGACACCCTTTGAAGGATGGATTTACACTCCTAATTTTGGAATATGGGCATGGTGCATTAGAAGAGTAGTTACACTAATAGTTGTGGACCATATTTGGCAGCAAACTTTCTTTAGATTTCTAACAGAATTATGAAAACAATGAGGTTACACCACTAGTAGGTTATTCTTGGCATGAAACCTCCCCATTCCTAGTAGACAAAAATTACCCACTTAAGGAGTTACACACTATTATGGGTAGTGGCCTGAGGGCTCATTATTAGAGTAGCTGTAAAAATTTCCAAAATTCAAGCTTTAATGCAACTTCATAAATTTTACCTCTTTCCTAGAGTTTCCCAGATATAATCTCTGAGAATTTACATCCTTAGGGATGATATGAAATATAATAAAACAATAACAACAATAGATGATATTTCACTTCTTAACAAACCTAATCCACTAGAAAATTCAAGAGAAAAGATATCAAGCTTATGCCACAAGTTTCAACATTCTAGGGCAATCTTATCATGCATAAACTAGATCTGAAAGTCACTTTATGAAAACAATAATTATAGAATTAAATTATGTCCTATTATCTTCAATATCAATGTTAAACCCTTAATAATCTCAACCTCAACTTATGTCAAATCAAGTATTAACTTAAGACATATAAGTGTTGGAAATTCTTTATATTATGGTAGCTGCGGGAGGTATTCACCTCCACGTGTAACGTTTGACAAGACTAGAATATTCCGGGAAGCAAGAAAAACCCTAAAACATTGGATAATAACCCTAGGTGATCCAGGTGGATATCGGTGGCCACCCACCTTTTCAAACTGGCTCAAAACAATTTTCTGGCAATTTTGGTAATTTACTATTTTTAGTAGTTTTTCACTTCCAGAGCCGTTTTGAGGCCCTAATCGATGCTTTTTGGGAAAAGGGGGAGAAATATGGAAGATACTTTGATATTTTCCCCAAAATGAATCTCCTCGACGATTACTTTCCAACAAGCTATCATACGTCTAAAACGAATATCGTATACAAAGGTTACGACCCCAGGAAGTTGATGCAGTAACTTACCCAAATGGAATTCACATGACTTTTGGCGCTTCATATCTTAGGGTTAGGTTTTTGGATGTATAAGGTTTTTGGCATTCCTGTTTATTGTAAAAAGTCCTTCAGAGCTTCATTGTAATCATCTTCTTGCGAATGAGTGCATCCGTCACATCTCTTCTCAGAGATAAGCCACCACCATTCCAACAAGCTTGTTTCCACTGCATTTTATAGTTTCAACTTATTTCCTTATTGAATAGAAAAACAATTTTACTGTATCTCTATTATTTTGTGTTAAGAACCTATTAATAATCTGTAGTCATTTCATTTTGTTCATAAAATCCGGATCAATGGTATCAGAGCGGTCTGCTCCTTGTCATCTTAATGCATGTCCCCAACGAGGTCGAAGTATAAAGAGTTGGGTCTCAAGCTTGTTTCTCTTGAATACAAAACATCTCACATGCCCAAGCAACCTCTCATGGTAGGAGAAAATAAAGATGATGGGACAAGAGATCCTTTCAAACTGTTGATTGATGAATCCCTCACACAACAAAGGAACGAGAGGATGGATAGTTTCGTGCAAATCCTTCGGCGACTACCAACAGGCAATGCATCTTCTTCGAGCGGAGGCGCCACCCCCTTCAAGGTACAAATACAATTCTATATTCCTATATTTGAAGGTCAGGTAGACGCAGATGCTGTAGACAAGTGGTTAAATATACTAGAAGGGTATTTTTTTGTCCATAACTTTTTTTTCTTTTTTGTAAGTGAGTGTGAAATCCTGTATTATTGAAAGAAGTTATGATACAAAAAAGAAAAGGGGAATCCCTTGATCTGCCAAAAAGGAAACTAGATCAGGGATCTCAAAGTTGTGTTGTCTAAGATAGCAGGGGGAGGGCTGGGCCGCAACCATGGGAAACCGACCTAGTCCTCTGGAAACTAGTTTGAAAGACTAAACCATAAAAGATACATATAAGACATAACCATAAAACATGGGTAGCTCCTACACTGAATCCAACTTGACCAGGGGCTGAACCTGCACTAGTCCAGGATGATGGGATGTCTTGCATCGCCATCCTTTCTTGCCTCGTTCTCCTTACTTTGATCCACCCTGCATGTCTTTATGATACAAGCTGGTGTTCCAATCCAGTCTGCTGGAGGGATGTCCATGTGGTGGACATAGCCTAGGTAAAGGTGGAATTGGCCTTCCATTTGTTCCATTTTTTCCTTTCGGTTCCTCTAGTCCTTAGCTAGTCTTTTTGCATTGGCCTCCAGGTTGCTGAGGTGACTCAAAAGTTTTGTGAGAACCTTCTTGTGGTCCCTGATAGCCTCCCTATTGGTCTCTTTTCGGTCAACGCTCATCTTGCCTATCAAAATTTTTTTTCACTAGGCCTCCTCCACCATTTTGTGGTAGAGGGTTGTTCTGGGCTGTGTGGCTCCTGGGTCCCTTATTCCGTCTGCTTCTTGAATTAGTTCCATCCAGGCTTTGCCCTTGCGTGTGGTGTTGATTTATCTCTCCCACCTATTGATGATCGCTTTTCCCTTTGGATTGAACTACGTGAGAAAGGTACCCTTAGATTCTCTAGCAGCTTGTTCCATCCCTGTAATCCTTCAGGCGCTTGTCAGGGGTTCTTTCCCCCGGGGGCCTCTCTTACTATGTGTTTTCTTCATTCTTACCATCTTGGCTTGTTTGTGGTGGTTTTTGTCTTGGGTTCTTCTCTTGTTCCTATTCGCCCCTTCCTGGTATGTAAGATGGTCTGTAAGCGCTTCTCTTTGGTCTGTGGCTATTCCTAGTATTTCTTATTTTATGGGATTTCCCCGGCTGTGGGATTGTCTTGGAAATCATGGGCCACTCATAAAGGTGTACCTTCCGGTCCTTTTTCATTGTTTTAGAGTGTGTGCTCTTGGGAGCTCTGTCATCATCCCTGCACCAATCCTTTGCCCTACACACTGTATGACAATCATTGCCACTCCCCGTATCTGTACTTGGGTGAGGTGTACCCATACTTGACCATGGAAAACCCTTTTGTCCTCCATCCTTTGTCGCCTGCTGATTATCTTTTCTGCTTTCCCACAGACAACCCCGATACTTCTTCCTATTGACAGGACCGTGGTGTTGTATATCCTCTTATTGTGTGACCTGGATCTTCATTGTAACTCGTGTTTGAGTGGTGGGCTATCAGATTATTCCCGGATCCTACGTGCCCTTCATTTACTTTTGCGCCTCCATCCTTGATGTGGTCGTCTGTACTTCGATTGACGTCATAGTATTTTGCCGCTAGTTGGATGTAATTTGTTCGAAACTGGCCATATGAGATGTTACTACAGATAGTGTCCAGTTCTGGTCCTTCCTTGTCGACCCCCTCGTTAGTGATTCTGTCCACCAGTCCATTTGCTGACCTCCGTACCCAGTGCAACTCCACTATGATTCCTATTTGCAAGTGCTCCTGAATTTTTTGCAGGGAATGTGCCAAGCACTAGTGCCTCTAAATTTTGTCCACTCTGGCACCATTTTGGAGTCTCCTTACTGTGTTGACAACTAGCATGTAATCTCCTTCCACTATGGCGTTTGTCATCCCTTCCCAGTTTAGAATCTTGAGGCCAGTCTCCAGGGCTCCAAATTCTACGGCCTTGTTGGTTGAGTTTCCCAGACTCCCAGCGTATAGCTGGATGATATTTCCTTTACTGTCCTTGATTACTCCTCCCATTCCTGTCTGTCCCGGGATACCTTTCGATGCCCCGTCAAAATTCATCTTGAGGGAGCCTACTGGTGGTGGTTTCCAGTTGCGCTCACCTACTTGGAGTTGCGGTGGCCGTCTTACCTGATTGGGGTTGCATCCATCTTTTAGGTGGAAGGATTCTAGGATATAGGAGTCCTGGTTTGTGAGTTGCGCTCTTCCTGTCTGGCAATTGTGGCTTTGTACCGTTTCTTTTGTCATGGAGATTATTGTTTCCTTGATATTCCCTTCTGACCAACTTTGGTTCCTGAAGATTTGCCGATTCCTTTCCTTCCGTATTGCCCATATGATCATTCCCGGGATGAGGGTCCAACAAATATTCACCTCTTCATTTTCACTGTATTTCTCTTTCCAAATATTGATAGTTGCAAAGATGTTACCTTTGATCCTATTTGATTGTCAGAAGATACCTGCCACCTAGTCCTAGATTTCTGTTGTGTTGGTGCATTCGTCAAGGAGATGGTTCGCTGTTTCTTCCTTGGATTGAAAGAGGTAACATCTGGAAGGACCTATGAATCCTCTTTTCCTTAGGTTTTCCCAAGTTAGAATTCGGTTGTGGAGTATTAAACATTGGAAATTTTTTATTTTCGGCCAATGGGGGTTGTTCCAAAGCTTATCCCATTGTTGCGTCGAGCCTTCTTTGTCCTGGTCCACAATATAGTGTCAGACTTGTTTTACATTGAATTCCCTGCCCTCTTTTTGTCCCCATCTCAGCTGGTCATTTCCTTCCATGACTGTAATTTTTCATCCATAACTTTTCGAATAGAGAAAATATTACTTTTGCGCTCCTCAAAGCCGTTCCCCATGTCAAAGATTGGTGGGAAAATTTCCGTGAGAAAAAGGTTAAGAGGAACCCTCATTATTTACAGTCACGACCACTTGGGAATCCTTCAGGGATTCTATTAAGGAACAATACTTATACCTTGTCGGAAGTTATGATGACTTGTATACCAAATGTAACACACTGCGACAAGAATGAGACCAAGAAGTGTCAGATTTCACAAATATCTTCCATACCTTGCACACCAAGATGGGTATCAAAGATTTAGAGAGACATATGGTGCTCAAGTATCATGCTGCTTTGCATAGATACATCCAGACTGAAATGGAATTTTTGGACATCTCATCCTTGGGCGCGACCTACCGATATGCCTTAAAAATTGAGCAGAAGCTCAAAAAAAAGACGCGGCGATTTGGGCCTGGGAACCCCTCACAACAAAAGACAGGAAAGGGTGGCCCCAACCCACAAAATAAAGGACAAATAAAATATGGACAATATCAGGACAACCAATCCAAGCCGCAAGCAAATAAGGACACTGGAAAGACAAATAAAGATACCGGGAAGTGGTGCGACTTCCATAAGAGCCCTTGGCATAACACTACCGACTGCCACTCAAAGCAATCGCCAGTGGTCGAAGTGAAAGACTTTGAATCAGATGCAAGTTCTGACTCTGAGATAGAACCATAAAGGGGAAGACAGATCATTGACACAGAACCCAGTGCCACCGTTGCTACCACCAAGCTCCAGCTTGGTGAACCAGATGAGCCAGAAGAAGGAGAGCGCCTCTTCCATTCACATAGGTGGGTAAAAGGCACCTCGATACCCTCATCATTGATAGTGGTATCAAGAAGAAACTCATCTCAGCAGAGGTTGTCAAGCAGTTGGCCCTGCCAACAATGCCGCACCCACAACCCCACACCATTGGATGGCTCCGCCAAGGAAGCATTCTTCACGTCAACCAACAAAACTGACTGTCGTACAAC
This sequence comes from Picea engelmannii, assembly GCA_009831015.1. Taxonomy (NCBI): domain Eukaryota; kingdom Viridiplantae; phylum Streptophyta; class Pinopsida; order Pinales; family Pinaceae; genus Picea; species Picea engelmannii. Next base: position 68,874 of record ML820499.1, on the reverse strand, counting down.
ATCAAGCCCTTCAAAGATGAGGTATTGTGTGATGTTTCTCCTCTCTAATTTTGTGATTTTATTTTGGGACAACGTTATTTATGGAAATGTCATGCTGTGTATGAGTTTAGGCCTCGTATTGTTATTATTACTTTGAACATGAAATTGTACAGGATACCCGAGGTAGTCCCACCTAGTGTTATTTCCTTGATCTCTGCTAAGAAATGCAGGAAGGTCATCTCTCAGATGGGGAAGTTTGTCTTCTTCATGATTCGCTCTCAGAATAAGCGAAATATCACAACCTCATCCAGGGTCTATGTGGCCAAACTCTCCATACAACATAAGCAAGTATATAAGTTCATGGAAGAACTGGATATCTTCTCCTCAACTACTCAGGTACCTCTGCACTGCCAGGTTAAGCACCCCATCGATCTAACCCTCGACTCATCGCTTCCCAATGGGCCAGTCTATCGCCACTCTCTGTTAGAGAAAGAGGAGATCAAGCGAAATATCCAAAAAATGCTCCACAAGGGGCACATCCATCCCAACTCATCACCTCGAGGGAGCCCAATCATGCTGGTACAAAAGAAAGATGGAACATGGTGACTCTGCATTGATTACCGAGCTCTGAATAAAATCACAGTCAGAAACTAGTACCTGATTCCCCGAATCGACGACCTCCTTGATCAAATCACGAGGGCCAAATAATTCAGTAAGATTGATCTGAAGTCTGGCTACCACCAGGTCCTGATAGAATAGAGAGATGTATGGAAGCCTTCAAGTCAAAGGAAGGCCCTTTTGAATGGTTGGTCATGGCCTTTAGTTTGACAAATGCTCCAAACACTTTCATGAGGATGATGGATGATATATTGCAACTATTCACCAATAATTTTGCAGTGGTGTATCTGGATGACATTCTCATTTACAACAAGACTTGGGCTGAACACTTGCAACATATTCAACAGGTTCTGCACACCCTGTGGCAACACAAGCTATACACCAACTTGGAAAAATGCTCCTTCAACATGGACATGGTCCATTACCTGGGCTACATCATTGATCAACATGGCGTACATGTGGATCCAGCCAAGATCCAAGTCATCCATGACTGGACAGCCCCAACCACACTCACTAAACTTCAAAGCTTCTCGGGCCTTGCCAATTTCTATCGCAGGTTTGTGTTGGGATTCTCCCATATTTCATGGCCCCTTAGCCAAATAACCAAGGGTGGTGGTAGGGTGAAATTTACGTGGAGCTGGTCCCAACAACAAGTGTTCAATGATTTGAATTAGTGCTTGTGCTCAGCCCCAGTACTTTCACTACCAGACCTGCAGTATCCCTTTGAGATCGAGACAGATGCTTCAGACTATGCCGTGGGTTCCGTTCTCACTTAGCATGACTACTCTGTGGCCTATCATAGTGAGACACTATCATATGCTGTCCGTAAGTACCCTACTTACGACAAAGAAATGTACTCCATTGTGAAAGCCTGCTGCCAATGGAGACATTACATTCTTGGGAAGGAGACAATCATCCACACTGATCATAAGCCATTGCAGTTCATGCAGACACAAGGAAAATTGCAGAATGACCGCCATCAAAATTGGTCCACATAATTGCAACAATTCCACCTCAACATCAAGTATAAAAGATGAAGCACTAATCGCGTCGCTGATTGCCTCAGCAGACCGCCAGTCGCAGCACTCACCACGGTGCTAGACCCTTGCAGCCATGAGACCTCTGGATGGCCCCAAATCTATGAGACAGACCCAGACTTCGCTACCACCTACCAAATGTTGGGTGCAAATGCAGTTGTCAATAATTTCCATCTTCATGATGGGTTGTTTTATCGTCTGGGCCATATCTGTGTTCCATCAAGCGAGCGAGCAAAGATGATATGGGAATCCCACTACAGTCAGTTGGCAGGACACTTCGACATTGAAAAGACAGTGGCGATGCTACATAAACATTTCTACTAGCCGAAACTTTGATAGGAGGTCAACAAGTATATCAGATCGTGCACTGCCTATGCTATTGCCAAACCGACCACTAAGAAACAAAGCCTGTACACCCCTCTTCCTACTCCCGACAGGCCATGGGAATCCATCTCAATGGACTACATGTTGGGCCTCCTGTCCACCAAGCGGGGAAATGACCGTGTTTTTGTGGTTGTTGATCGCTTTTCTAATATGGCGATTCTGGTTGCCTGCAAGAAGAACATCACAACAGAGGCCACTGCCAAGCTCTTCTTTGAACGAGTCTGGGTACATTTTGGAATCCCACAAACCATTGTCTCAGATTTGGACAGTCGATTTCTTAGCACATTCTGGTCAAGCCTCTGGTCACTGCTGGACACCAAGCTCACCAAATCCACGACCTTCCACCCCTATACAGATGGCCAAATCGAGGTCGTAAATCGAATGATCGTGCATATCCTTCACATGTATAATTAAAATCACCCTTGCACATTGTATGAGAGCCTTCCCTATGCCCAACATAGCTACAACTGAGCTCTGCATAGCTCAACTGACCACAACCCCTTTCAGGTGGGGTTGGGATGCCAACCATTGGGTCCCATAGATGTTGCACTTCCCCTTGCGGTCACCTCGACCGACTCATCTCCTTCTCCAACTAAAGTTGACAAAGTCACCCAGTTCATTGAGAAGATCCAACACATCTGCCAACAATTTCAGTATATCCTACAAAATTCCAATGATAAGTACAAGCAATGCCATGATCAACATCGGGTGCCACATAAGTTTCAGGTGGGCAGAAAAGTTTGGTTGCACTTGCAGAAAGAACACCTTACATGACCCCATCAGAATCTTCACCAACTCTGTTATGGGCCATACACCATCACTAAATCCGTGGGGGATAATTCTTTTGATTTCAACTTTTCTCCTTTCCTCGGACTGCACCCAGTGTTCAACGTGGATCTTTTTCGCCCTTATTTCCCACCATTATTGGACACCTCAGAAGTAGAAGAACAACTGACACCAACATAGCTCAACCCTGACTGCATACAAAATGCATCCAAATATTATATTGTGGACACTCAGATCAAGGGTACTCGACAACAAAGGATCCAACTTTATCGAGTCGTCAAAGCAGGGCAACTCTTGCACCAAGGCAAGTGGCTCACCCGGGGCCAAATTCAGCAGAAATTTCCTCATCTGATGGGGGAATTCAACACAATGGATACCATTTCTTCCTAATGAGGGAGGATTAATCTAGGTGGATATCGATGTCTACCCACATTTTCTAGATGATTAGATGATTCAATTGATGATGGGAATGAGGAGGAGCATTTGGATGAGTAAGCTCCCTATTCGACTGATAATTCTTGGCAGTAGGTGTAATGCGTATGGGAGTTTGGCTAAATGTGATGGCGTAACGGATGCATACATATCGAGAGATGATAGCAATATTCAATGGATTCGGATCATCGAACGAATGAAGATCGGGGCTCGTATAGTAATTGGCTCAAAACAATTTTCTGGCAATTTTAGTAATTTACTATTTTTAGCAGTTTCTCACTTCCAGAGCCATTTTGAGGCCCTAAACGATGTTTTTTGAGAGAAGGGGGAGAAATATGCAAGTTCCACTCATATTTCCCCCAAAATTATTCTCCTCAATGATACCTTTCCAACGAGCTATCATACGCTTGAAACGAAGATCGTATGCAAAAGTTACGACCCCGAGAAGTTGATGTACTAACTTACCCAAACGGGGCCCACATGACTTTTGGCGCTTCATCTCCTAGGGTTAGGTTTTTGGATGTCTAGGATTTTTGGCATTCCTATTTATTGTAAAAATTCCTTTAGAGCCTCATTGTAATCATCTTCTTGTGAATTATCGTAGCCGTCACATCTCTTCTCAGAGATAAACTGTCAACATTCTAGTAAGCTTGCTTTCGCTGCATTTTACAGTTTCATCTTATTTCATTTTTGAATAGAAAACCATTTTTTTCTGTATCTCTGTTATTTTGTGTTAAGCACATGTTAATAATTTGTAGTCATTTCATTCTAATCATAAAATCCAGATCACTAGGAGACAAGTCGACTCAAGAGAATATTTAATATTGAGTTATTAGCCTCCAAAAAGAGAAGTCGGTCCAGTCAAGTGAGATAGAGTAGTATAAATAGAGGGCGCCAGAGCTCATTCATCACACTCTCTCTGACAACTACATAAGGACTAGTGGTGCACAAGTTTGGAGAGGGAGTACAACTGTAACTGTTGCAACTGGAATTTTGGCTTATGGTTTGGACTTTTTGCTTTTTTTTTGGTTATTCTTTCTACAAAGTGTCTCAAATCCTTATACCATGTGTCCTTTTCCATGAATTAGGAAACACGGCCTCTGGATTAATTATAGAAAAGGAATCCACTAAAGTAGGTTGGTCGACTAAAGGATAAAAGAGCACTGGCGTTGTCAATGAAAGTACATCCAAGAGAGACCAAGATCACAATAAGTCAATACAATATTTCACATGAAGCATTTCAAATAAAGATGGTCTAGTCATAGTGCAAAGATGGTTTGTTTGCATGATTGACTCCTATATTAATTAGTGTGTGCTGTTTGTTCTCCTCATTTGGCCTTAGGATTGAGTCTACGTCTAATGGATTCATTTTCGGGGTATTCCAACTGACATCGTGTCCCATTACTGCCACTTGTTTGCATGTGTCATTTCATGACTCCAAACATGCCCCTATAATGCCTAGATAGTATACCGATAATAATAGAGAATAGTACAAGTGTGAAAGAATAAAACTATGGTAATCATTATGACCTTACTGTGATACTAACGAGATACTAGTAATGGAGTAGAACCATTGTACTAATTAGTGTTACAAATTGACTGGATGACTGTTTATGTCATTGATGGTGTTATAGGATGTACAAGAAAACATGTATTTTCCAGATCTATCTTCATTGAGTGAGGGAAGTTCAAGTAGAATAGAGGAAAGTGAGAGATCTAGTAGGTCTAACAGGTGGAGATCAACTAGAGGTGAAAAGATTAGAAGAAAATTCCATAGACGCATGGAATTTTTTCTTGCAAAAGGGGGATCATGTTCTTATGATCATGAGAGCATATACGACATCGAGGTTCCCTTGAGGTACACACATATAGTGAAACGATGGGTACCCAAGGATCTTCCTGAAATAAACACTGATTTTTGTGTAAACGAAAGGATATACCAGATTGCTCCATTGTCATTACATGGTTTGGGGATATTTTACATGGATGGCATAAAGTTTTGTTACGACGAATTAACTAAATTGATGGAGTATGTCAGTCCCTGTTATATTGACAAATATTGGATACAAATAGTCCAATATACAAAAATTAAGCGAAGATATGGCTTGGCTGCAAATAATATATAGCTAAAAGACAATTATCAAAATAAAGGAGAAACTATCTATATCGAAGGAAGAGTAGCGGGGAACATTGCAGGGTTTATAAACAGTACATGACCCGCGACCACAAATAAGCAACCCATTTGTGTATTTGAGGGGCGTGAAGGAAACCATGTATTCGTATGTGCAATAAAATCAATAGCTGTAGGGGAAGAGTTATTGATTGATTACAATTTGAATCGAATAGATACAGATGTTTTTATTATGGGGGCGATACATATACTAATTTACCCAATGTGTAAGAAATGGATCTTATATTTTTTGATATTCATTATGTTCTTTACGGTGTTAATCCATTTGGAGAGCTTCGGTCTATTTACTGAGTGTGGCCTATTTTTGTTATCAACGATAACATTCCTCCTTGGATGTCAATAAAGAGTGAGTATTTCTCATACATTTTAATTTATTTCTAATGATAATGATCACGGTTCTAATTTTTCTGTAATGTGGCAGGATGATCGTGGTAAATCAAAAGCGGCCTCGAAACAAGTAAACAAACAACAATGTTTGAATTGCATTTAATGTGCATTTTATTTATGTGGTGATCAATTATTTTATTTGTTTACATAACTGAATTATCATTTATTTTGTTGAATATGTAGTCGACGGGCCATGATGTTATGATGATTCACTTGACGAAAGGGATTTTTATGAATCCACCGACCCTATGGTTTTAATTAAAAAAAAGATCAATAAATCAAACAAGGAACTAGATCACTTGTTAGATATTCTAGATCAAACTCCTGAGGTCAAAGAAAGGATCAGATAAGTTATGACAAGGCTTAACACATATAAGGTAATAACCATAATTTCAAGTGGTTTTAATTTTGTGTCATAAGATCAATTATCAAAGCTTGATTTTTAACTTTTACATTATCTAAACGAAAATATGTTTTCTTTCTTATATATATATTTTTGGATTCTGTTAACCCCGACATGCATGGTGTCAGTAGTAGTGGTGCTTCACAGATGCCACAGGGTCCCAACGTAGGCCCTCGTAAACTTGCCAGGATGCAGCTATTCATATCTCCACCTTCCACACCATTAGGTGGGATCCACAACACATACACTCAGGAAACAACCACACATGTAGGCTCTGGAGGTGGTGACGAAGATGAGGCTGATGATTTGGCCAACTATATGGTTGATTTTTCTAAAGCAAGACGTGTGACCAGGACGAGGACCCTTAAGGGACCATTTATGGTCAACGAGGAAGGGATTCCATTAAAGAAAGTTAAAGTCCCAGGCAAATTTTAAAATTTTAATTGTTTCATGTTCTCTATGTAGATAAATATAAATCATCTAAATTATCATTTTAAAATTAATAATCATATAATATTTTTGCGTGTAGGGAACAATGATTTTTATAGGTCCTTGGAGAATAAGGCATTGCTGATTTTTGGGCCCACCATACGGGAGAGGTGGAATTCCCAGAATTCCAACCTCAAAAAAGAATTGATGGTTTATCTTGAAAGCCTTTTTGGTGTAGACACATTTAATAAGACCTTAGCCACTGCCGCAACTGGACAATATCTAAAATATATGAGAGAAACGTATAGGAAACACTTGAAACAAAATGATATGTACAAGTGTCCTCTGATGATTCCAGAGAGGGAGTGGAAGGCCCTCATTAAGGATTGAAAAGAGAAAAAAATTGACAGATGAAGGAAAAACACCCTCTGGTCCCAAAATGTAAATTACAATTTCAATTCAATACCTTCAGTTTTTTTTAGATGTAAATAAAAGTGTGGTATATATTAACATACTTGAAACTTTTGATGATAGGTTGATTGAAACTTCAAAGGAAACAAAAGAAAAACTTTCCAAATGTGGCGAACACATGCTAGGCCAGGGCGACTACTTGAAGTTGCAATCACAAATTGTAAGTACCCAAATATATTATTTGTATCACCTTCAAACTTTTAAGTAATTGCAACCAGTAAAATTAAAAATACATACTCTTATGCAATCCAAGGTGATGAGTTCGGTACTGAAACCACGGAGGAAGACCTTCTGCTTGGTTACAAGTACGGCTATAAAGCCGTAGTTGAACACCGAAAAATATTGGGGCAGTTACCAATAACCACTTTGCAAGATAAGGTAAATAAAATTCAATCCATATTAACCTTTATTATTAATATCATACAGTCATGTTTGATATCATTGATAAATTTAATGTGTTACAACTTTGTTTTAATCAGGGGAGAAACACTGTCAACCAACCCACTAGTATTGGAGAGCAGTGCATTCATAGCAGTTTGCAACTAGAAGATGGTTCTCCCATGCAGTCCCATTCCACTGGGGTGCAACCCCACGATGGTGCTACGACCGAGGCACATGATGGTAATATGGATGTATTTTAATCATATACTTAATAATTTCGTAGTTATACATTTTGTACTTCTATTTTTTTTTACTTATACATTTATGATTGTCCTTATAAAGTTTGTGGTATCAATGGCATGGAATGTTGTACTTGAGGGTCGTACAATTGAAGAGGAGCACACAGAGGAAACTATTCCAATGGTGCTGACCAGTGCACTAGGTAAATAATGACACTGCAGGTGTTTTTTTTAATATTACTGAACTAATTCAATGATATTTAAAAAATGACCATCTAAATTTTATATTTTTTGCTTTTGTAGGTGATGCCTCATCACAGGGGCCTCCATTACCCGGTCGTGAGTACCCCGAGACTAGGTGTGCTCTGTGTGAGAGGAAACAATCACAATCAAATTTTGAAGAGTACCTAGAGAACGAAGACATAGATATTGATGAAATGCTTAGGATTTTTAGAGCTAAGAAGAAGAGGCCGACTAAAACTAAATGATGATGTACAATATTTTAATAAATATTTATAAAATCTGTTTTCTATGAAATACTTTTTTGTACTTGTTGGGTCGCCCAAATTCCATTCTTTTACCAACATTTTACTTCACTTTTCACCATATTCCGCTTTCCCGCAGCCTTACATTAATGCCATTTTCATGATTACATATGCGTTTAGACCTATTATTTTCCAAAGCATTCATTTTAGTATTTTGAGTGAGTTTATGATTAAATATTGGAAAAATAACATGTTTTCAATTATATATCAAAGTGGGATGAGTTCTATGATGTTGACAGGTACATTTTAATACTCCAACCAAGTCATATGATGGAATATAATACAACCTATTTTCACATCAATTTCCATTGTCTAGTTTTAGATATAAAGTGATTTAGTGTAGTGTATGATGTTATGGAATAGTTGTTACTATTCTCTTAGGAGAATTGAGCTCACTCCAAATGGATCAAGGAAACATTTTATTTCATTGTAAACAATTGTGAATATTGGTATGTATATATGTTTGTTTTTGCTGTAAATATTTCAATAGATTTATATGCTAGGTATTAGGGAATTGAAAGTGATGTGAGGGGCGGGGGGGGAGGTGGAGGGGCCATAAGAGCTTCCACCTTCACGTGGTTGGCCCTGTTCAATAGAGAATAATTTATTGGAACTGTTTAATCTTGGAGCAAATCTCCCTCGATCCAACATAGCAACAACAAAGTCAATGTTGACTTTATTGCTGCAACTTCAAATCAAGGGAGGCAGTTTGATCAAATATTAGACACGTGACTCCAATAAATTATTCTCAAAACCAAGAGGAGCTCATTCAGGTATGTTCTGACACTCTCATAAAAATGCATCTTAGAGTAAATAATGCGCTACAAACATGACTTGTATTGATTTTGTAGATATTTATGGAGGTTGAACTATTTTGGCAGGTACTTTAAGATCTTTCTTCGTTGAGTGAGGGAAGATCAAGAAAAACAGAGGGTCATACAACTGAAGAGAAGCACGCAAGGACAACCATTCTAACTGTTCCGACCAATTCATTAGATTAGGTGTGATTTCTCCTTTCATCATAGTTTATATAGCCATCAATTCTAGTTATGTTTAATGTTTATGAATTGTTATGTGATTATTTATTAATGCAAAGTTTTCTATGTGATAATTTATTGAGATATATCATCTGTTTAATATTTTTCATGTTCTCGCCTTGCATCCAATAATGGTAGATATGAGTCCATTTATATTGAGTGAAAGAAACCTTAGCTTCCTATAGGGATTGATGAAACGTTAGTTCATGCATCTACTACTAGGGGTCCTCCTAGAATAAGGCCAAATGAACTGAAACTTTTTCCATAAATATTGCCTCCTTTTTTCTAGGCATTGTTCCAGATCATGGAGCATGTACTGCTACATCCATCCTAATATGATCATCTTTTGCTATGTTTGTTTCATATTTGTCTTTCCATATCCGTTCCCATAGTTCATTTTTACCTTTGAGTCATCTTATGGATACAACAACTTATTAGTGATCTGTTTTGAGCCACAAAATAAAGGACATTCATTTGACGAACTTCTACAATTTTGCTCAAATTGATTTTTGGACCACTTTAGGCTTATTTTTTTGGGCCTAATTAAGTGCAAACAACTTGTTGTTCATGTTTTCTTACTTTATTCCCCCAATTTTCAACATTAATAAATAATTGGGTTTTAGGTTTCATGACACCCTTGTTCCATTATAGGTGTCATGAGTTTCAAGGCTAGAAACTAAGAGTTTGTGGGGAATAAGAATTGAAGAGGACGAGATCCCTCCAATGAATGAGAGATTGATAAATCTGACATGCACTTATTTTACATTACAAATACTAAATATGCACTCCAATATTGTGTGGGATTGATACATACATTTGAAGGGAACCTTGTATTCTAACAAACATGGGAAACTATGGAGTGTGCTTGTTTTGATTGATGTCTTGTTGGAATTTGGAACTTGATGGATACTAAATTCTAAAATCCCGTTGATAGATTGGTTGGATCATTAGACCAAATTAATGATATGTTAAGTGTTTTGATGCCTTTTGTCTTGATTAGATTTGATGATTTCAAACCTATTTACTCAAGAGGATTTTAGTAAGTGGCTTATGCTTTGGTAATTTGTTGTGGGGATTTCCTTTCCTTGGCTATGGAGGATCCTCAAGTGGCTCACATTAGTGGCATGGTAATGGCGTTCATGAAGTGATAAGAGTATTACACTTAAGAATATAAATCATGGAAATCAAAGAATACATAAGCCTACATTGCAACCAAATACTTGTGCCCAACTATGTTATTATCCCTACTATTAAGTTCTTTATCACTAGTTGTTGGCATACCTATCATTAAATTGGATTGATTATCACATGCATGAAGATAACTTTCAATGCATATACACCATATTTACACTTATGATCAAGTTTGATTGGTTACCACATACAATAAACAATGAGTCAATGCTTGATGCCAATTGATGTGCTCACTTGTTTTTAATTGTGAAGTTGTTCATGTGCAATAAGAAATAAAGGAGTTTCACAAGCATGAGAAGATTTAAAAATAAGGGACCTTGAGTTGTGTCTAGAGATTCCTTTCGATTTGTTTGGAGATAAATTACACTACACTAAAAGATGCAACATTGTTTCATAAGGAAAAACACACATTATGTAAAAGGTCTTATCCATGCTAAAAGCCTCGTATCCACTAATGCAAATGTCAAGGGAAGGGAATCATTGATTTTTTATCACTTTAAAACGAATTAATTCTTCCAATGTGATTCATTATCTGTTCAAATGCTTTTAAAATTCACTAACTCTTATAATGCTTTTTCTGTAAAATCCTACATTTTAATTAATTTCTTGTCATATCGTTAATAAATTGAGAATCCTTGGTCCAAGAACCAAGTAGGCCTTGCAGGTAGTCATTTCATATGTAATCTATCATTCTAAATGCATTCTTAACCTCCATTTGTGCCCGAGATGCAAAAATATTCACATAAACCCATGATGTGTTCCTGGGGTCAAAACATTTCATTTAATTAAAAAATTTTCATGTTTTAAAATTATTTTAACATTTATAAATGGGAAACTAGATAGACCGTGTATCTAGTCAATTTGTATGAAATTGAGTAAGACGAATGTGTGGATACACTTAGATTTCACCTAGCTATCACTTAGTGCCCCAATGAGACCCCACAACAAAGTGAAATGATTCCTATAACTTACACACATTGGGAAAAAGTCTTTTGTAGAAAAGAAAGGTAACCAATAACTAACATCCATTCTCAATCCTTCCCTAGACTCAACATGGAGGTGGAAGATATATGGGAATAAAAACACACTACTGGAGGATGTGCAACACTAGTCGGGAGATAGAAGCTAGTGCAAATTACTAGAGGAAGGAACACTCTCTAGAGAGAAGCCATGCATTTTGTTGATGTAGACCCCACCGAACCTCGTTGAAGGCCAAACACAAGTAATTTTCACTACCAAATAAGGTAGAGATGATACTTGGAAAGCCCAACTATGCATTTTAGGCTATTGTAACTTGATGGACCCAATTGAGGGATGATTATGCATAAAGAGGGAGTGTGCACTAGTAGATAATAAAAGTTTCACCCTTATTAAACCAACAATGTGTTTTTGTTTATTCAAACTTCATATTTGACGATTAGTCCTGATGATGAATCTTGATTCGGATTCGAAACGTCGATGACAAAATGACACAAATTGTGGAATATCCATAAAATATTCTTGAAACCCCTCATCAAAGAAATTTGAAAACAACAGAGAATGAATTGCTGGGGTAACTAAGCTTGTTTCTTGCACAAGGGGACATTGCACTTTTTCTTCTCTAAGACTTCACTAGACCATACCGAAGTAGGGAAAACATCCAACAAGACAAAAGAGATTGTTGGATGCACTAGGGTGAATGGGAAAGGAAACAACTAGTGCATTTTATCCTCCAAACAATAGTTATGCATTCATTTTACTAAATTTATCCTTCCAAAGATAAAAATCATTGTTTGGGAGGGCATTGCATGCTTTGGCATGCAGTTTCCTTCTTTATCTTTAAGAGGAAAGACATTTCTCTCCTTAATATATTTCTTCATTATTTGATGCCCATTGTTTATTTCTCTAGCTTATTTACTTGTAGGTTGTTTTTAAGATGTGGTGAAGCATTGTTGACAACCAAGGAAGCATGCCGTAATCATATACATCTCTAGAAATTGATTTTAGTGAGAGAAAATGAGTTTTTCCTTTAGAAGCATGCATTAGCCTTCATAATCCATTTGCATTGCCAATGGATAATAAAAAAACATATCAACATCTTTCTTGGATATCTGTTGGATTCATTGCAAACTCAAGAGGTTGGTTATTGTTCTCTTGTGATTTACTATGGAGTGGGTTAATCATTTCTTTCATTTTTCTGGCTCATAGCCTCCCTAAGCAATGTGCTGCTTTTCTGGGATGATCTAGCTTGGATATCTTACCATTTATAGTGCTTGAATGATGCGCTGACAGTCTCAAATCTCTCAATCCTTCTAGTTATTTTTTTAATAGTTTCCATGGTATCGTTAAGGAATGCTTGTTGATGAAACAATATTACATTGAACTACATGCATCTTCTCAAAGGTTTTTAAAATTTATTTCCTTCATTTCTTTAGCCCATGTTGTTTTCTTAATTTTCATTTGTAACGACCTAAACTAGATTAGTTTGTTGTATCATCAAACATATGGGAGAATAATCTTCATGATTTTGAGAGAGTGGGAAAGAAATGGCTCTAGTTAAATCATTGTCCATATTGGTGATCATAATATTGAGATCTCATATTGATTATTAAATGTTATTATTAAATTTTAAGCCTCTTTGATACCGTTTTTTTTTTTTTTTTAACACCTACAAGTTGTCGGTCTTCTGATGTCTCTAGCGTCGTTTCCATAGAGTAAACATTGCAGGTGAGATGTCACTGATATAACATACACGTTGGAAGATCGGCATTACCATCCATCGGTATTTTGATGTGACTAATGTCCCTACCATGGTGTCAACCCCGCGAGTGAGACATCGCTGATATAACATACACATTGGAAGACCGACGTTACCTTCCGTCGGTTTACCGACGTCACTAGAGTTGCTGCCATGGCATCAATGTCATAGGTAAGACGTCGCTGATATATAATACATGTCGGAAGATCAACGTTACTAGCGATGCTTCCATGACGTCAATGCCACAAATGAGATGTCCCGACGTCACTGTAGCGATGCCCATAGTCGGCTTGGACAGTGAAGTCCAAGATGACACGTGTCTGCATGAAATGTTGCAACATAGACGATATCTGTGTCGTCGGAAAAGAGACATCATGTGAAATAACGTTTGACGGGGTCCGATGTTGTCATTCTCCCGACAAAATAACGTGGCAATTGCTACGAACACACCGTCAGAATTTGACCCAAATGTACTAGTGAAGGCACATAACCTTGTGATTGGGTGATGGTTTGGTTTCTCTGCCATCATACCTACTATGGTTAACATCAAGTTTAGTAGGAATGGTGAAATGGTAATTGTAGTATTGTATATTTTCATTTATTTCTCACTTATAGGTTGCCACCCCCTAAAGGGGCCCATTCAAAAAATAAAAAACCAAAAAAACCAAAAACATGCAAAACATCTGAAAACAAAAGGTAGGGGTCCACCCCACGAAATGAAACTATATTTATATTTATATAGCTATATATGTATGTATGTATGTATTATATATTATTTAGCTATATTTCAATTTTTTTGACCAAGAGACATGCTTGTGAAAGCAAGACGTGATCTTGTCATGTGGATGGCTTGGTCTTTTCATTTCAACAATTTTAATTTCTAGAACACTAGGAGTCAAAACCAATGAATCTTCAACATGGGCCCCTTGGAATTTGTCTACTTGGTATCGATTGAGTGAGTTCTCTTGCTTTGATTTATTCTTTTTGGTAAATCTCATGGTTAATAACATTGAATAACTTATCTTGGGTTAGAATACTACTCTGCTTGGGTAAGCTCAACTAAAATCCCTCCGAGGGGTCTTGAACCTCTTCCTTTGTGCAAGTATCCTTCTTCCATATAAGTGGCTTTAAGAGCTTGAAAGTGCTAGTGACGAGAAAGGGATAACCCCTTCTTCTCTAAATTGCATGGGGAACTCTTCATTTTGACCAAGTGGTGTATGCAAGCTCACTCTTTTTATACAAGGTGACACAATTACGGGATAATAGGTGTGAGGCTGATCAAGAGGACCTTCAAAACTGTGTGGTGACCTTGCATGTGATTAATCAACTTAAAATTTACAATTAATACATGCTTAAAGTCTTAAAACTTTCGTCAATCCACCCAACACCCTGGTAAAATTTAGTTTGCATCCAATTACATGTTTTTCTGCAGTTGCAACTTACTAAAAGGTTGGAATTACATTTAGGTCTTATTTTCAACCTTTAAAAGTCTTGAGGTTGCTTTCCGGACATTCCTAGGCAATCACAGATATTTTCGGGCCATTCCGGGCTTGTTTTCACGCATTACAAGACCCTAATATCTTGTTTTTAATAACTTACAACCACATTAAATGACATGGGTGTATATTTCCAAAGACATTTTAACTCTTAGTTGTTAGTATTTTTGCATAAGTCATTCATTGGGTAATTGTTTTAGACGTCGATTTTCCTCGAAAACCAGTTTCAAATATTTTCCCAAGGTTATAAAGGAGCATACAACTTGTTGTTAACTTTTATTAATTTGTTGTTCCAAAAATAAGCAAACTCATTTTCACCCTCTTGTCCATAAATAATCACCCCCATGCCTTTTTGGCCATCCAGGGAGTTGAGGGAGGACAATACCCAGGTTGGGTGGTCCTAAGAAGGATTTTACACAAGTGCCTCACCTCTCCTTCTTCCCCTTTTCATCCCCTTAGACACATGACCACCTGAGGTGTGAGTAGTCTCTGCCTCATGGAGAGATATTGAAGAGGTTGTAACTGAATTCTTCACTACATAGGTGTTGATTATTTTGGGTTGGTTGTCATTGATGTCAATCCTTGAAGAAAGTCCGGTAGTGAATTCCGGTAGCACAAAGGTTTGGGTAATGGACCCAAGTTTGTTTGATGTATAATGGTATGAGTTTTAATATATTTGAAGGTAAGACTATTCTAGATGGATATTACATGTCATTCCATTTCTGGTGGTATGTGTAACATCACATAACTCCTCATGGTTAGAGAGTTATGGCCATGTGAAGTTGGAGAACCCTCATGAGTCATCTAGAAGCCCCAAAAGGTCAAAGTAGTTAAAGTGGTTGCAAAGAAGAAACTATTTAAATAATAAATTGAAGTGATGAGTGTACTATAATTAAAAGTGTATACAAAATAAATTATTCAAATAATAAAGTTAATGGGGAAAGTACTAAGTGGACAAGTGGTTAGAAGTGGGTTAGCCCTAAAATAAGAAAAGTGGGTTAAGATGGTTAGAAGGTAATTTAAATAATAAAGTGAAGTGATGAGTGTACTATAATTCAAAGTGGATACAAAATAAATTATTTAAATAATAAATTTAATGGAGAAATTAATAAGTGGACAAGTGGTTAGAAGTGGGTTAGCCCCAAAATAAGGAAAGTGGGTTAAGATGGTTAAAATGAAACCCCTTGAGGAAGCTACATGAAAGTATAAATAAGAGGCACGAATCTCTCATTTTAATCATAATTGAGCATATTGAATATCTACAAGTGATTGAGGTAACCAAAGGATATCTAATCTGAATTTCAGAGGGAAGGTGAAGTAAAAAACGCTGGAATTCAAGGGAGGATAAATTCTTTTGATGATTCTTTCTAAGGTATGGTATTTATAGGTCATCTCACCATTTTCACAATAATTTTTTTTATAGAATGATTTAGACCATGGAATTGTAAGGCCTTTGAGGAAACATATCCAATTATTTGTGATAAAAATTTCAGCTTGTGGGTCGTTTTATTTTTGGAGTTACACTTCGTGGAAAATAGGGTTTGTGGCTAGTCTTGAAACTAGTCTAAAACAAGTGTTTCGGGTAGAAAAATCATAACTTATTCATAACCGATCCAAATTTTGTAAGACCAAATGTAATGGTTAGAGCATAGTCTGTAGTATTCTATGTACCATTTTCAGATCCATACAACAAATATTCTGTGTGGGGCACGCCCTACAAGTTCAATCTCTAGAATAAGCCAAAATTCAACAAGGTATGCCATTTTTGCTATAACTCCTTTTATGAGAGGTTCCAAGTAGTGAAACCTGGAGAAATTTCATAAAAGACACTGAAGAAAATTATGTACTATTTTCATATCTTTAATCATTACAGGTACATAGTTATGATTATTTCAAGTTAGGGTTGTTGACTAATCCAAAATTAGTCATGTGAGACTAAAGTAAAGTTTGATGAAAATGCTAGTCTCTTTTTGTTAAAGTTAAGGAAGGCTTGCAGGTATGTGATCATATACACCAAGTCTATTACATAGTTACAAATCAGATTTGGATGATGAAATTGATGAGGGATTTTGGTTGAGGTACATGGTTGAGACAAATAGTTGATGAGTTGGCACATACATGAGCTGTATAGTTGATGACGATGGTACATATTGATGAGTCATAGTTTATGTGTATTTGATGCATGATCGGTACATATTTGGTGCATGGTTGATGTAGTCATTGATGATACATGATGGTGCATGGTTGATGCACTTGTTTATGGTACATATTGATTACAGGTTGTTTGGACAGGTTATTTGTATAGGTTTTGTGCATGGTTGATGCATTTGTTTATGGTATAGGTTGAGGTACATGTTGATGTATGATACATGTTGGCACATGTTATTGGTAAAGTTTGTTACAAGTTGATTACAAGTTGATTGGCACATGTTTACAACAATAAATCTTGTAGTGATAGTGTGATAGTGGTTCCATCATTCTACTTCTACGTTAGTGCAGTTGGATGGGGAAATGATAGGTGGTTGTAGCCACCTTCCGGTTGTAGCCGAAGAACATAGGGGGTTACAGCCTTCTTCTGGTTATATCCATAGAATTGGGGAGTTGGAGCATCCCTCAAGTTGTAGCCTGAGAAACTAGGGGGTTGTAGCCTCCTTCTGGTTGTAGCCAGAGAATTGGGGAGTTGGAGCTTAATTTAGGTTGTAGCCTGATAAACTAGGGGGTTGGAGCCTCCTTCAAGTTGCAGCTGGAAAACAAAGAAAGTTGGTGCTTCCAATGAATGTAATTGTTAAATACATTTAAGAAAAAACATTCCGTGGTTTTCTCTTGCTTTGGGTTTCCACATAAAAACACTGGTGTACTGTGTATGTGTACGATTGCTCATTTGTTCATTGTTTATTTACTTTGCAACTATTGGATGATAATGCTACATTGATATAACACTTACATTTTGTGGTTAAAAAGTATTATTTCTCTATTACTGATTCACTCCCCCTCTCAGTAATCCAACAATTGGTATCAAAGGAGGTTCCTTTAAGAATCAATTTAACCACTGAAAGGTAGATCATGGAGAGAAACAACATGTATAAACATGGAATACCATAGTTTGATGGATAGAAGTATGCATTCTGGAGAAAAAGGATGAAAACATATATACATGCACAAGGATTTGAAATTTGACAATCTATAGTAGATGGATACAAAGAATCAATAGTTCCGCCAACAAGTGAAAGAGAAATAAAACTAGGTCAAAATATTTCCAAAGCCACAAATGCACTTCTGAATGGTCTTGGTGAATCAGTATGCACCAAAGTTATGCATTGTAAAAATGCTAAAGAGATTTGGGACAAACTTCAAAATATTAATGAAGGAGATTCAAAAGTCAAATCAACAAAGCTTCAAACTTACAGAGGTTAGTTCGAACAACTAAAGATGAAGGAACATGAGAATATTGCAGCTTACTTCTTACAAGTTGATGAAACATTAAATGCAATCATAGGATTGGGAGACTAAATTAATGAATATGTAATTGTTCAAAAGGTACTAAGATTTATACCTATGAGATTTGATCCTAAGATATCACCACTAGAAGAAAGAGCAGATCTAGACTCAATGAGCATGGACGAAATACATGAAATTTTCACAACATATGAAATGAGAACTGAATAGGAAAATCCATATATAAAAGAAGTAGATTTCAAAGCATCCAAAAGGTCAAAGAAAAAGGGAAAGAAAAAATAAAAAGAATATAGCATCAATAGTGACATATCAGAAGATGATGAAGAAATGGCCAATTTTGTCAAGAGATTGAACAAGGGAGCCAACGACATATATAAAGGTAAGATTCCATTGATTTGTTTTGATTGTGATGGTATTGGTCATTTTGCTAACATAATTCCTCATAAGAAAAATAAGGGTAATGATGAAGATTACTCAAATAGAAAACAAACATATAAAGTCAAATGAACCACAAAGAAAGTTTTCAAGAAAAGCTTATGCACCAAAGAAGACATCTCTTCATCAGATGAAGATCAAGTCAGTGACAGTGAGACATAAAGAGTTCTATTCATGGCAACATAAGACTATGATAAAGAAGACACTGAAGAAGAACATGAAGAGGCAAAAGTTGACTACCGAGAAGAATTGTTGACTGCCATAGAAGTTATAAGAAGAGAAACGAGGAAAAACAAGAAGCTACAAGCATAACTAGACAAGAAGGAAGAGAACTGGAGCAGATCATAACATAATTCAAGGTTCAAATAGAATAATATAAAATAATTGAAGAAGCACTCAAAGAACAGTTAGAAGAAAGAGATAGGATCATTGGAAATTTGGAAGTAGAGATTGTGACATTGAGAAATGATCTTCAAAAAAAGAATATGTAGAACAACTCAAAAGTTTTGGATGACATTATCAATAGTCAAATGCCTAATTATGAAAAGTCCGGACTTGGATACAATCAGACAGAAAAGGGATCAAGCTCCAAAGCAAAAAAACAAAAAACATATCGAAAAAGTTATGCAAACACAATCAAAGGGTATAGGAAGACCTACAAGTAAGATTACAAGGACACTCCTCCACCGAGAAGATTCAGATTTGAGAATCAACGACCGATAGAAAGAAATAGTCCCCAGGAAGAAGAAGGATTCATAAGAGTAACTCCTTTCAGAAGATCTTCAACTCACAGGTATCAAACTATCTTTTTGGATTTATGTTATGCATGCAATAATTTTGTACATAAAACTGTAAATTGTAGAGCTAATAGAAGGAACATAAAAAAATTTGAAAGTCATACACACAATGGTTATCCAAGAAGGCCTAGTGAAACACAGAGAAGAAGCTACAACAAGTTTGAATCATTTAGCACTGAAGTGGAATGCTACAAGTGCAATAACTTTGGACACATGGCCAAAGATTGTAGAATGACAATCCCTCCTAGAGAACCACAACATAACAACAACATTCACATACATGAGTCTCAGAAGAGAACATGGATAATAAAGTGGAATCAATATAGCAATGAAGAATGCACACTCGCTCTACAAGATAAGCAGAAGAAGCATGGTAGGTATGTTGACAGTGACTGCTCAAAACAAGAAGAACAAGTGAACAAAGACTAGGTCCCAGAGATCGCAAGACTGGAAATAAAACAAGATGAAAAAAATTCTACATAGAAAAGGATACAAAAATATTTTGAAAATAACTGAAAGAAAAGAAGGACAGGTAAATAAGGAACAAGTTCAATAGATTGTACTTTCAGGCATTGTAGTGAAAGATGAATCCACAGACAGAAAGAAAGAAGTCAGAGATCAGAGATATGATAAATCTACTAATGAAGATGATGATGAATACACTTCAGATCAAGAATTTTTCTGAGCCATCCGACTTAGAGACTCCCAGATAATATGAATAATAGACAGGGGGAGTCTATGCGGTAGCTGAGACAGACCAGAGAACCATCCTTCGAGCATCTTGCAGAATTTGAGTAGACATATTCAGTGCATTCAGTGATCATAAGTACAATATGATAGATTAATCAATTGTAGTAGTACTTCATGATAGTACAATGACATATGAGTCAAAATTATGGATAGTTGTGTAGTAGAGTCTTGAACAGTATGGGCATATATGGACGTGAAATCAACTTCTCTGAATGAGGAATTTGAAGAAGACGTCTACATTGAACAACTGGTTCCTAGAGAATGGTACTCTAGACTGGATAAATATCTACAACATGCAGGGTTCAGAAAAGGAAGTGCATACAACAACCTCTACATTAAGGTAACTCAAGATGGTATTTTATTAATTGAAGTTTATATTGATGATATTATTTTTGGAAGTACTAATGACAAGTTAATATTTGCAAAGGATATACAAAATTAATTTGAAATGTCATTACTTGGAGAACTATCATTCTTTTTGGGTCTTGAGATACGTCAAAGCAACCAAGGAATTTTTATTTCTCAAACTAAGTATATCAGAGAAATGCTAAAGAGGTTCGGAATGGAAGATTGAAAATCAATTACCACTCCTATGCAAACCATTTGCAAGTTGAGCAAATATGATGATTCAAAGTCTACATACCAGAGGCAATACAAGTCAATGATTGGTAGCTTACTATATCTGACAACATCCAGACCAGATGTAATGCAGACAGTTGGACAGGTGGCATGATTTCAACCAACACCAAAGGAATCACATGTATTAACAGTGAAGAGGATTTTTAGATATCTCAAAGGAACATAATATTTTGGATTATGGTATCCAAAAGGAAAGGATCTATCACTTATTTCTTACACAGATGCAAATTGGGTAGGTTGCATTGATGACCGATGAAGCACCAATGGAGCAACGTTCTACTTGGGTAAATGTTTAGTATCTTGGCTAAGTAAGAAACAATCATTAATATCTTTATCTACAACCAAAGCAGAGTATATTGCAACAACAACATGTTGTGCACATGTTCTATGGATTAAACAAACTCTGACATGTATACAGGTTGAGTATCATGAGCCCATTTCAATATATTGTGATAATACAAGTGCAATCAGTATCTCAAAGAACCCGGTGATGCACTCCAAGACGAAGCACATTCCAATAAAGTATCACTTTCTACAGGAACATGTTGCAGAGAAAATCATCAGAGTTGAATATGTGGGCACAAAAGAACAAGTGGAAGACACCTTTACAAAATCACTTCCACGGGAAGACTTTGAGTATCTTCACCAGAGACTCGGATTAATTTCTACTCCAAAATGAATGCTTTTGAATGCTTATCTTATATGTCTTAGATGTACACGAGGAAGCACCATAAAGAGGACAATTTAGGTTGGGAGATCAGTTTCAGGAAGAGTTCAGTCAAGGGGAGCAACCCCGAATGGAAAGATACCTTTTCCATTGATGACAAAGGGGGATAGATTTATCAGATGCAAAGGTAAATGCTTGGAGAAAGAGCACAAAGGCATGGTTCCAGGGGGAGCGATGGTCACAGGGGGAGCATGAGTGATATGAATTCCATATTGCATTAGAGTGTTTTCATCAATGCCAAAGGGGGATATTGTTGATTATTTGGGTTGGTTTTCATTGATGTCAACCCTTGAAGAAAGTCCGGTAGCGAGTTCCGGTAGCACAAAGGTTTGGGTAATGGACCCAAATTTGTTTGATGTATAATGGTATAAGTTTTAATATATTTTAAGGTAAGACTATTCTAGATGGACATTACATGTCATTCCATTTCCATTGGTATGTGGAACGTCACATAACTCCTCACGGTTAGAGAGTTATGGCCATGTGAAGTTGGAGAACCCTCATGAGTCATATAGAAGCCCCAAAAGGTCAAAGTGGTTGCAAAGAAGAAATTATTTAAATAATAAAGTGAAGTGATGAGTGTACTATAAGTCAAATTGGATACAAAATAAATTATTTAAATAATAAAGTTAATGGAGAAATTACTAAGTGGACAAGTGGTTAGAAGTGGGTTAGCCCTAAAATATGGAAAGTGGGTTAAGATGGTTAGAAGGTAATTTAAATAATAAAGTGAAGTGATGAGTGTACTATAAGTCAAAGTGGATACAAAATAAATTATTTAAATGATAAAGTTAATGGATAAATTACTAAGTGGACAATTGGTTAGAAATGGGTTAGCCCTAAAATAAGGAAAGTGGGTTAATATGGTTAAAGGATAACCCCTTGAGGAAGCTACATGAAAGTATAAATAAGAGACAAGTCTCTCTCATTTTAATCATACTTGAGAATATTGAATATCTACAAGTGAATGAGGTAACCAAAGGATATCTAAGCTGAATTTGAGAGTGAAGGTGAAGTAAATAAGGGCGAAATTCAAGGGAGGATAAATTTGTTTGATGATGCTTTCTAAGGTATGTTATTTATAGGTCATCTCACCATTTTCACAATAATTTTTTTTTCTAGAATGATTCAGGCTGTGAAATTGTAAGGCCATTGAGGAAACATATCCAAGTAGTTGTGATAAAAATTTAAGCTTGTGGGTCATTGTATTTTTGGAGCTACACTCCATGGAAAATAAGGTTTGTGGCTAGCCCTGAAACTAGTCTAAAACATGTGTTTCGAGTAAAAACGTCATAACTTCTTCATAACAGATCCAAATTCAGTAAGACAAATTGTAATGGTTATAGTACCATCTTTAGTATTTTATGTACCATTTTAAGATACATATAACAAACATTCCGTGCGGGGCACACCCTACAAGTTCGCTCTCTAGAATAAGCCACAATTCAACAAGGTATGCCATTTTTGCTATAACTCCTTTTCTGAGAGGTTCCAAGTAGTGAAAGTTGGAGGAATTGCATAAAAGACATTGAAGAACATTGTGTACTATTTTCATATCTTTAATCATTATAGGTACATAGTTATGATTTTTTCAAGTTAGGGTTGTTGACTAATCCAAAATTAGTCACGTGAGACTAAAATAAAGTTTGATGAAAATGATAGTCTCTTGTTGTTAAAGTTAAGGAAGGTTTGCAGGTATGTGATCATATACATAAGGTCTATTATAGATTTACAAATCAGAATTGGATGATGAAATTGATGAGGGATTTTGGTTGAGGTACATGGTTTTGACAAGTAGTTGATGAGTTGGCACATACATGAGGTGTATAGTTTATGATGATGGTACATATTGATGAGTCATAGTTTATGTGTATTTTATGCATGATTGGTATATATTTGGTGCATGGTTGATGCACTCGTTGATGATACATGTTGGTGCATGGTTGATGCACTTGTTTATGGTACATATTGATTATAGGTTGTTTGGACAGGTTATTGTGACATGTTATTTGTACAGGTTTGGTGCATGGTTGATGCATTTGTTTATGGTACAGGTTGAGATACAGGTTGATGTATGGTACATGTTGGCACATGTTATTGGTACAAGTTGTTACAGGTTGATTACAGGTTGATTGGTGCATGTTTACAACATTATATCTCATAGTGATAGTGTGACAGTGGTTCCATCATTCTACTTCTACGTCAGGGCGGTTGGACGAGGAAAGGATATGTGGTTGTAGCCACCTTCCGGTTGTAGCTGGAAAACATAGGGGGTTGTAGCCTCCTTCTAGTTGTATCCAGAGAATTGGGGAGTTGGAGATTTCCTCAGGTTGTATCTTGAGAAACTAGGGGGTTGTAGCCTCTTTCTGGTTGTAGCCAAAGAATTGGGGAGTTGGAGCTTCCTTCAGGTTGTAGCCTGAGAAACTAGGGGGTTGGAGCCTCCTTTCAATTGCAGCTGGAAAACAAAGGAAGTTGGTGCTTCCAATGAATGTAATTCTTAAATACATATAATAAAAATCATTCTGTGGTTTTCTCCTGCTTTGGGTTTCCACATAAAAACACTGGTGTATTATGTATGTGTATGATTTCTCATTTGTTCATTGTTTATTTACTCTACAAATATTGGATGACAATGCTACATTGACATAACACTTGCATTTTGTGGTTAAAAAATATTATTTCTTTGTTACTAATTCACTCCCCTCTTAGTAATCCAGCAATAGGTGGAATTCGTCTAAAAAGATGAATTTTCCTTATAACAAGATCTTTCTTCTGATAAGAGGTTGCAAAATTTTTGGACCGGTGGAATATCTTGCACATCCAAACTTGATCTTGAATCATGATCCTGTAAAATTCAATGAACAATGATTCAAATGCACATGCATACATAACATAAATTCAATGAGATAATTAAATTATAAATAAAATCTAGACTTACTTCAACTGGTGGGGGAGAACTTGAAGAACTCACAACAATACAAAATGAGTTGGAATTTGAAGAATTGACCATTCAATATTATAATTTGTTTTCCTACATTTGAGCCAAAATCATCATTAATATGTAAATAAATTCTTAAAATAAAGTTTGGGAAGCATAGAACAATCTAACATCAAACATAATTTTGAATGAATTTTAAAAGTTAACGGGTGTGCCAAATTATATTCTAATGCCCCAGTGATTTAACATATACAAAACACACTGGTGCACTAAATTACAAAAGGCACCGAAGAGAAACCTCCATTATTGACTCCACAAAATTTAAATATAGATGTTTGCATTTGTATTATGTGAATTATATTCTTTGTCGGTGTGCTATAAACTGTATAATGCATTGAAAAAGTAAGTTACAAAAGAAAAATAACATGCACGCTTATCATCAATGCATCAAAATATATAAAGAATGAGCAAGAATTCCATTTTTTCCAAATGTATTTGTTTATAAATGAAAAACCTAATCACTATTTTATTCTTTTGCCAAAAATTAGAGGGGAGATTTGTGCAAGAGAGATTTACTAGCAAAGACTTTGGAGTGGGAATTTTTTTTGAAGGGCCAAATTTGAAACAGATCATCGTAGGACACATACAGATCTACAAAGGAGAAATTTCAGGTATGTTATTTCTTTCTATTGATTATCTCAATCTTTCCCCTATTTGATTCAAGCAATTTTCAGTGCATTCTAAAAAAATAATAGGGTTTCATAGTTACCTTCGGTACTGGAAGCCTTAGCTTCCTTGTTGTTTCTTTTGGTTTCCCCCTCTATAATTCAAAACAAGATTTTTTTTAAGCAATAGAATTTTGTAGGGTTTCTTTACTTATATATGGGGTGTTTAGTATCTGTTGCAATGGGACTACTCATTGCATTGGATCTCAAACCCGATCACTGTCAATTTTATTTAAAAAAAATGCTTTAGCGGTTAGTGATGCACACTGTACAAGAATATCACACCGGTACACATGTTTTTGTCAACATCACCACTGAGTTTAAAATGAAAATAAAATTATTTTTAATATCAAAAGTTTCATGTTTTAAATTTTTTCACGAGTTCGATGGTGTGCAATAAACTATAATCAGACAATGGTGCTTCTATTAATTTATAGAGCACCGCGTAAATATAACAATTTGTAAACAAAACATTTTTGATTTCATAATAACATGATTATCGTATACTAGTGCATATGCATGTGCTTAATGCACCGGTGCATATTGTTTTATTATACGCACCGAAATCTTATTGTGTAAAAAATATTTTGTAATTTTTATATTTGATGATTCTTGTTTTTTTTTTTTTTTTATAGAAATGGTCGATAGAAGTTCAAGGAAAAAAACTTATTGCAACAAGCACAATGGTAGCTCATATCAACAAGAGAACAAGACAAGTTTTTAAAGTTTTATTTAAAAAATTATATATTTGAATTATCAAGAGGTTTAAATTAATGATGTGTATTGGCTAAGGCATGTTATGCAAAGAAAAATATTGAATAAACTTGACAAGATTGTTCACAATTTGAGTGTAAAAGAGCGTAAAAGATTTATGGAAATGTTGTAAAGAGAGGAATTAGGTGGATCAAAAGGTAATCAACTTGAAATTTTTCTTTGACTTTTTACGAAAAATGATTTTCTTGACTTTAATTGCTAACATGTTTTAAACACTTGATTTCACATTTTTTTTTTAATGTTGTGCAAGTATGGATAGCGAGGGAACGAAATTTAGTTCTAAGAAGATACAAATTATGAACATGTAAATGATGATGACTTGGTCCTCAGTTCATATGGAGTGGTTCTAGAAGTTAACGAGAGGGGAAAATTGTTTTACAATACTTTGAGGGATATAATAGAAAGAACGTATATATGTACTTTCCACTTATAATTAAAAAATGAATCCAATGAATCCAATAATTACGTTATACATAAACTACATGAAGTGTTTCCAGAGCAATGGTCAATGAGACTTGTGACACTTGCAATAAAAAAAAACTTACAATAACAAAAAATAATCATTTAAAAAGTATTATTACTAGACATGTTTTTATATAATATGTTCAAAACATTACCAATTTTTTTTTGTTGCTATATCTACGTTCATGTAGATTTAAAAAAAAATTGTTGTGCTTTTTCATTTTTTAGGAAAATTATGAAAATTCCAAGGGACAAACGAAGGGAAAACCGATACATTTTGGTAGGGATATCTAAAAAAGTGTACAAGGAGATGGTAAAAGAAATGAACATGATTGCATTGCAGGAGGAGCAATCCCAACAAAAACGTGCATCAGAGATATGCAATCATTCATTTATTCTTTAGTGTACATTGAATTTAATTATCACATGAAATACTGATTTTACATTGTTTTGTTGAAAAAAAAAATGGTATCCATTCAATGCATAAGACATGATGACAAGGAAGAAAAGGGTTGAACGCAAAATTTGTGAGTACTTACATTTTCAACCTTACTTAAGATTTCATGTTTGTTGTGATCTTTATATTTAAGTAATTAATTTACACTTGTCCATGGATGTCTTCTAATAGGTGCTAACATATAAAGAAGAGTCATTCGAAGAATTTATATACATTGGGTTAAGTATGGGTTTTGAGTATTTGTTGAAGTATCAAGGTTTAATTGAACAATTTGTAAGTAGCTACATTGTTTACTTTCACTTGTTTTATAATTAATTGAACAACAATATAACTTTATATTATTTATATCGACTGTGCTTTGCCATGGCGTATTAAACATTGAGGAACCAAAGTATGGAGTGCATCCAACAAAAAAAGATTTTGAGAGAGGGCATGCATCATGGCTCCAAAAGAATGTGTATTGTTTATGAAACACTCGTTGCTATGGTATGTTATATATATATATATATATATATATATATATATATATATATATATATATATATATATATTGCAATTTATTTTTATGTTTGTAGATGGAAGATGAAGAATCGAGACATAAAAAACAAGTCAATCAAGAAAAAAATAGGTTAAATAACCAAAGTACAATATTACCTACAAGTGATCAAGAAATGAGACATGCACATAACTCGAACAATGATAACAATTCAAGAAATAATGACAATCAATATAATTGAATGTTACTACAAGTTGTATGTTTTGGAATATTTCTTTGTGAAAATTAGGGATTTTGTTTAATCTACTTGACATATTGTTCAAATTGCACGAGGACATGTTACCAATAAGTGTAACAATTACATATTGGTTTCCTTTCGATTATTATGGAGCTTTACGTTATCCCATTTTGTATGACGATGGGTCTCTTATTCATATATAATAAAATGGGTTTCTTATTTTATTTCATTGTTGAATGTTGTAAAATGTTGCATTGATTGATTGATTAATATATGGATGATCTACATTGTTACAAATAACATGGGTGTAATCCATTGGATAACACATTAATGAAATCATTATATCAAAACACAATAACAAAAATATAAAAATCAATATTATTATAAAAAATATTTGATTCTAAGATGATTAATTGAAGATTTGTAAAAAAAATTTAATTAAAATATATACATATTGGTGCACTGCGTTCTTTTGAACCCACTAAATAGTGTGTGCCATAATATAGAAAACAATGCTTTTTTATGAGTTATATGCACTAGTTCCAATTAATTAAATTGAAGCACCGATGCTGAAAAATGTGAAAATGCACCGTTGATTTAAATGACATAACATACAATTATATTTATCGTTTCAAAATATTACAGTGCACATGATTAAAATACACACCAATGATTTAGACATAATATATACATTGGTTCTTTATATATAATATATGCATCGATGCTTAGTAACAAAGAATGACGCTGACATCTCACTTCAAATATTCAAAATTTCACTCCCCTTTGATGCACATGGTAATATAGGCATCGATGCATACAAATTATACAAGCATTAATGTGTCATAAAACAGAAAGAATGACTTGGTGCATAATATTTGTTTGAGCACTAATGCTACATACAAAAAACATTATGGACCAGTGCGTACATAAACCTAAAAAGCATTGGGGTTGCATACAATTAAAAAGGTGGAATCAATGCGTAATGATTATAAGAGAACTAATGATTTTTAGTTTTGTGTACTCACCATTGTAGGTTACTCCAGACCACACCAATGTGTTTGACTAATACAAGCATAAAAAAAAACCTCCCAATTTGTTTTTGTTATATAGAACATCTGTTTAAACCAATTTTTTTTTTAATTTTTCCCAATATTAT
>ML820499.1:20366-35949 GCA_009831015.1 Picea engelmannii | reverse complement strand
GTTGAAGTGATTCTCTGCGATCTGCGATTAGGCCAGATTTTTTTTTCTTGGTTTTTACTTGTTGGTATTTTTCCTTTTTGCTTTATCAACATTTAAATAAAAAAAAAATCTCTTTCATTTTCTTGTTTGGTTGAAGAGTGTGTTTCTGCATTATTAGCAAGGGAAAAGTCGTTTATTTCATAAGTTTTTGCAGTTTACTTAGATCATAAGTAGCTTGTATTCAAGTGAAATTTCTTTTGAGTTTGTTGTCCAAAATCTTAGAAAATTAAAAAAAATAAAATATTTTGAAAAGTTGTTGAAATTTTGCATTAAGTAAAAGTTTTTTGGTTTCCAGCTTTTTTATTCATTTTTGCTTTCGTCTTTTACACATCATTAATTTCACTTTCATACCCTTTGACATAAGACAAAGCCATAAAATTAACGCTAAATCTAAAATTTATTAGACTTTTATGTTTGTAGGGTTAACCAACTAGTTCAGGATTAGGTTGGAGAGGAAACTCTTCAAGGCCATTTAAAATCAAACATTGGAGTCTGAGTTAGGGAGTGTCTAAGTCCAGTATCATGAAAGTTATCCGGGACCCCCCTCTAACATAGGGGATAAACACGAGGTCACGTGCGGAAAGGTAGCAGAGATAATCCCTCCAAAGCTGGACCAATTGTAGTGGAGAACACATATAGAGGGCTTGTTTTGGGATTCCGTCGATTGCATTTGCCACGGGGCTTCATGGGTCTCGAATCCGTTCGATGTCCTCAGTTGTCTTCCGGACCACTTGATTTCGATACCCTTGACAGGTTTCGGGCTCAATACCCTGCTCATTGTGGTCTACCCGACTTTCGACTGTACCCGCCTGGTGACTGTTCGCGCGCTGGCAACCTAGTTGCCTATCTTTTTTAGGGACATACACAAGTGAATGCGGGGGTATACCACGGTACCTAGGAAAGACATCACTCCACTCTTTGTAGAGTATACCCAGAGGGTGCTTCCATGTTCAAGTTGCACTTGCACCGGTAAGTTGCTCTAGTGTTGGTTGTTGTAACTGTTCTTCCAATTAATTTAGTGTTTGCTTGTATTATATTCTAGGGACTTTTTTAGTGTGTGTTACTTTTGAACGTTTAGACTAACCTAGAGTGTCTTTGATATTCTCACACAGTGGAGGATCATGAGCTCCGTCGGTCATGAAGGATTCTTGGCCTGCCGCCAGTTACACTAGAGCCACCCCCGCCACCATTAAGGCAAAAGCTAGACCAAGAAGGGTCTTTTGAAGCGACCAGGTTACAAGTAATTGTGCCCGACCAACATCCGGAGGAATTGACTGTTTTGGACCTTGAAGCAAACACTATTGGCATGGTTGAAACCCCAACCACTGATTTCTTGGCACCTTTCATTGTACCAACTCAATTTTATGAGCGCCAGACAATGTTGCACATAACAGTGGAAACAAATGCTGTTACTCCTTCTGGGAATTCTTCTATTCCCACTACGGTTGTCACCACAGGAGAGTTTTCACCTCCTAACCCACCATCACCGCTCCGAGCCACCATGGTATCGACCGCCTCTACATCGCACAGTGGTCCGATCCCATCTTTGGCGGCGGACACAACCCCTTTCAGACCAAGTGTGACAGACCCTCCGTTCTCATACGAGATGCCTAGTTCGGGGTACAAGTCCTGTACTTTCCTACTCCACTTTACAGACTTTAGGTCTGGGGGCAGGGAGCTTTAGCGCTCCTCTGCAAGGTCACATGGGGGGCACTCCTACTCCTTTTAACGCTTTCCCTTACGGGGGAGGTCATATACCTCCTTCATCCCCTTCACTCGGTGGCTCGCATCAGAAATCCGTCGGGCAACCTACATACCATAGTTTATTTGGAGCGGGGAGTCAAGGAACACCTTCGCATAATCTGCCGGTAGGTTTGACACTGTTTTCTTTGGCCGAAACGTTTGGTAACAATGCCTTCTCATCAGCCACCTTCTCGACTGGGGGAAATCCTAGTTTTGGATGATCTATTCCTATGCAGGGTACTATTCCTACTCATGGGGAAAACCTAGGAACTTCTTTTGCATTAGGGCCTTGGAATTCTTGGCAAGGATTCGTTCCCTCATCCGGAATACCGATCTGGGGTAATTATTTCCACAATCAATGGAACCCCAGACAAACTACTATGCCTATCCCCACGGGACCGACATGGGGAAACCCTTCCCAGAGTCCTTTGAATATAATGCATGCCCAACCATTTATGTCCTATCTGGGAAATCAGCCGATGATATCTTCACATACGCAAAATCCATACGATGGCCAGGGCCATGGTTTCTACTAGAATTCAGGCTAGCAGCCAAACTTTTCCTGGCAAACTGGTGCCAGTCAAACTCCAGGGCCCTTTTTCCCAGGTTATCACCAACAACCCAAACTACCCTTCCTAGCGACTTTGCACTTGCCAGATTTGACAAGGTTGTTGAATGACCCTATTTGTCACGATCCACGTTGGCCTCCTATGCTGACGAAGTTGCCTTCGGACATTCCAAAGTTTGAAGCCAAACCTAACGAAGATCTAGGAGATCATGTGACTACCTTCCATCTTTGGTGCTCATCTAACTCATTGAAAGATGACTCCGTATAGTTGTGATTGTTTCAACGTACTCTCATTGGGAGTGCCGCGAAATGGTACATTGAGATCGATCGCTCAAGATACTCTTCCTTTGGTGAGCTGGCAATGGCTTTCCTAAACCATTTCGAGTTACCTATGAGATACGATGCTGGAGCATAATTGCTAGCCAATTTCGAACAGATGACAACAGACCATATCTCTGATCACATCCGAGAATGGAGATGCCAAAATAGTTTAATTAAGGTGCCAGTCCCAACAACATTCCTGATTGAGTGGTTCCTTAAGTATTTGGTCCCGTAGTTATCCAAATATGTCACAACGTCGGGAGTATTCTCCGAAGAAGACGCCATTATGAGAGCTCAACAATTTGAGCTCATCTATTCTCAGTCCGGTTTATTATAAAGCATCTTTCTAGATGCGCCACGCTCAATACTGGATAAAACTAGATAGAGAGCTGGACCACATGCTGATGGTATTGTTGGTTCAGCATAAACAAATCCCGCTGAGCAATTGATGAAGTAGTTGCAACGGTTATCTATACAACACACAACGACTAGCCAAACTACTACTTTGGCTGCTCCCCCTACCAAAACGTCAGAGGTACACACAGTACAATCGACTAACCCAAAGGCCACCCAACAGCCTGAAGGAAAGAAAAAACAACGAAAGAAGGGTAAGGGGGATAAAAAACCTACCGATAATGCTGGCGGGGACAACATTGAGAAACGAAAGGTGAGGTATTCATGCAACTTGTGTGCGGAAGACCACCCGACCCATCTATGTCCTCATCTTGCAGAAGCCCAAAAGTTTGTGACGTAGCAACATCCTACTGTGTTGACCAATCCCTTTCAACATGGGCAAAATCTAACCCAAGCCTCTGTAAGCATGGAAGGGGGCAGCCAAGACCTCTCTCTGCCTGCGAACAACCCCGCATCTGCGAGCGTATATATGGTGAGGGGTGATGCTTTTATATCAACTAGAGCGCATAACTATAGTACACCAAGCACTTCTGAGAAGGGTAAAGAAGCTGAACTCCCATCTCTTCCTCTACAAATTGAGAATACGTTGGGCGAAACAATGACACACATTCCCAAAGGTGCATTCAAAAATGCTTCTCATAACCCAAATGCAAGGGCCACCCAAAAATACTCTGTGGTGGAAGATTTATCACAAACCCCTTGTGCGATGTCCGCTTTGGAGGTCCTCTAAAGATGCCATTCCTAGAGGAAAGCCTTGTTAACTGCTTTAGGATCTACCAAGACTTGTAATCCAGGTACAATCATGCTAGATACAACCGACTTAAAACCTTGTCTACCTTACCACGTAGCATTTCAGATAGTAGTGGCTTATCCCACAAAATTTTTTACTCGGAATATCTTTCACACGGTGGTTGATGAGGGTGCCTCGACATGCGTTATGTCGTTGGCATGTTGGAATGCCGTTGGCTAGGTCGTTTTGTCTCTGTCACCTACTCTCCTCACTGCTTTCGACGATCATTCGTTCCGACCACATGGTATAGTTCCTTCTTTCCCGGTGCAGTTAGGAGGGAAGACCGTGTGTGTCAAGGTAGAGGTAGTTGATGCTCCCCTCGACTATAACCTATTGTTAGGAAGGAGTTGGACTTATTCCATGCAAGCTGTGGTTGCTACAGTTTTCCAGGTCTTGTTGTTTCCACACGAGGGCCGAATAGTGACCATCAATCAATTGTCTTTCTCCAGACCTGACCCTGCATTGGGGGCATCCACGGTCTTGATGATTGATAATCCTCAAACAGGTGTCGTCAACATAGGGGTTGGTTTGTGCCCATCTTTGATGGGTACCTTTGATTACCCGCCCCCTCAAGGGGATATCAAATTTATATCCAATCACCATAAGGTTGAGATTTTTCAAGTTTTGTCATTCTGCACAACTTACTTCGATGATCTGTGGATACTTCCTTCTCCATCAGCCACAATGGATGGGATAGGGCTCCCGGGCATGTCCATGTCCTTGTCTGCAGCTGAAGTAGCGTACTCTTTAGTCCAAAAACCTTTAGCCAACATTGATCTAGCTCCTGCACAGGAGTTCGATCCACTACTAGAGCCTATTTGGGCTTAGGATTCTCTCGCTCACACTGATTCATTAGACTTAGTCTTTCCCTTTGATGAAGCAATAATTGAAGCAATGACTAGTCCAGATAAACCCTGGGAATATCTTCATCACAGATCATACTTCCTCCCAGAGTTAAGTCGAATTGAAGTGAGTGAATTCACCGTGACTATGACAGGAGATCAGTCTTGTCCTATTAATTCCTTAGCTACACATGAGGTTTATGCTGAGGGTAATATGACAACTATCGCTGAAACCTTACCGATAAATATCTCCCAAAACCTTGGTGTCATGGAGAATGTCTTCGTCGGAGCTGACTGTTCCCCCGAAGAGATTCAAATCTACATAACTCTTTTCAAAGAATTCCACGACGTTTTTGCCTGGTCTTACGAGGAAATGCCAGGTATCGATCCAAAAATAGTTGAACATGAAATCACAATGTATCCTAATGCCAAGCTGGTTCGACAAAATCTTTGTCTAGTTAATCCTAAGAAAGAAACAACCATTAAGGTTGAGGTTGAGAAATTGCTAAAAGCTGGGTTTATCTATCCTATCCATTTGACCCAATGGGTGTCAAACCCCGTGCTGGTCAATAAAAAACAAGGCATGATTCGTGTATGTACCGACTTCCGTGATTTGAACAAGGAAAGTCCCAAAGATAAGTTTCCCACACCTTTCATCGACCAGATCATTGATGAATGTGAGGGTTGCGAAGCCTTTTCTTTCATGGATGGTTTTTCAGGATATAATCAAATCCAAATCAAACCCGAAGACCAACACAAAATGAAATTCATCTACCCATGGCGTACATTCACATATCGTAAAATGCCTTTTGGTCTCAAAAATGCTGGAGCCACCTTTCACCAGACCATGTCTTTTGCTTTCCATGACCTCAAGCATATAGTCGAGGCCTATCTAGATGATTTAGCAGTGCGATCTCGCAAGAGAACAGATCATCCCACACACCTCCAACTTATCTTTGAATGTTGTTGCTACTTTCAGATTCGCCTGAATCCAAACAAGTGAAACTTATGCATAACATCAGGACGATTGTTAGGTTTCATAGTGTCAACAACAGTGATCATGGTCGATCCTCTCAAGGTTGAGGCAATAATTCAGTTTCCCCCTCCATGCACAATCCTTCAACTTCAGAGTCTACAAGGCAAGGCGAACTTTTTACGACGCTACATCACCAACTATGCTGAGATCACCAAGGGATTTATGCACTTACTGAGGAAAGATGTTCCCTTTTACTGGGACGATGAGGCTCAATGCTCTTTTGATGCATTGAAACATGCACTCACAACTGCCCCTCTGCTCCAACCACCTAACTATAAAAAAGATTTCTTATTATATCTGGCTGCAGCAGAATCAACCATTGGTATGGTTTTAGTTCAAGAAGATGACTTGTTCTCAAAATACGTGATCTATTACCTGAGCCGAGGCCTCGTAGGACCGGAACTAAATTATTCTCACATCGAAAAAATTGCATTGGCAGTAGTTCGTGCTGTTCAATGGTTCCGTCATTATGTTTTGTTTCGCAAGACCATCGTCATTGCTGTCTTGAATCCATTCCAGTACAAGTTGACACAATGGGTAATAGGTAGAAAAATCAGTAGATGGATAGTCATCCTCCAGGAGTTTGACTTAGACTTCGTTTAAGCAAATTCTAAAAATTCACTGGTCTTCGCAGAACTTATTTCGTAACTTTCGGTTGAGTCAGGTGACGTTGTGCCTGAAGAATTGCCTATCCGAGGAGATATGTTTTTGATCACATCTTCGGATCCCTGGTATGGAGATATACTTATCTATCTCCAAACTATGAAATGCCCCACCACTGCTTCTCGTGATGAGCATCGAGGCATACACCATCAGGCTAAGAATTATCTCATAATCGATGATACATTGTATCGGAGAGGTGTAGACTGCATCCTACACTGATGTCTCACTCATAAGGAAGACATTATCGTGCTTAACAATTTCCATACCAGAGCTTGTGGCAGTCATTTGTCTGGGTTGGAAACAACCCAAAAGATTCTATGAGCAAGTTACTTCTGGCCGACACTTATCAAAGATTGTATCAAATGAGTCAAGAAGTGCCATTCATGCCAAATCTTCTCTCGGAGGATGAGGGCACATCCCGCTCCCATGTTTCCTGTCATCACAGTTGGTCCCTTCACCAAGTGGGGGATTGATTACACTACTTGCAACCCTCCTTCAACAAGGGGGCACTGCTATATCATTGTAGTTGTAGACTACTTCACAAAGTGGGTTGAAGCTATGCCAACATTTAAATATGATGGAGAGATTGCAACTCTCTTTTTATTCAACCAGATAATAGCAAGGTTCGGCGTCCTGAGGGAGATTGTCACTGACCATGGCAGTCACTTTCAGAACCAAATGATGACCGAGATAACATCAAAGCTTGGATTATGGCAAGAACATTCATCACCCTACTACCCCCAAGCAAATGGGCAGGTGGAAGTTGTAAACAAAACTCTTAAGACCATTCTACAATGAACTATCAACTCAACCAAGTCAAATTGGCATTTGATGTTATACTCAGCATTATGGGCTTGCCGAACATCTGTTAAGACTGCAACTGGTTTCTCACCTTTTCAACTCATTTACGGGCTGGAGGTAGTCTTGCCCATCGAATGTCAGATCCCGTCTCTAAAGTTGGCAGTACAATTATTGCCAGACACTTCTCCACTTGAGGAACGATTAGTATACCTTGAGCAGCTCAATGAGCAACGTCGTGATGCAGCCCTGGCCAACGAGGCTCACAAACATAAGGTCAAGTGTCAGTATGATAGGTCCGTTCATCCTCAGATTTTCTCTGAAGGCGACATTGTCCTGGTCTATGACCAAGATAAGGACCCCCTGGAGGCAGGAAAATTCAAACCCATGTGGTTTAAACCTTTCATCATAAAAGAGGTTTTAAAAAAGGGCGCTTATCGTCTGATTGATTTTGAAGGGAATGCTTTAGCGGAGCCTAGAAATGGGCTCTACCTCAAGAAGTATTACTCATAGGCAGGTCACTGTGGGTAACTTTTTGTAACATATGTATAGTTTTTGTACTATTACTTTTTAGTTTCTTTTAGTGTTATGGACTTGTCGTTGATATTATCTTTCATCACTGTGACAGATGTCAAGTGATTCCGAGGTGTTCATTGGGTATGCAGATGGTGCGAGTAGGCACACTTAGAGGCTTGCTTCCATAGCTTGGGTAATATTTACACCTCAAGGCCAATTATTATCTTCCGGAGGGATATGCTTAGGTGACACCACAAATAATGTTGCCGAGTATAGCGTAGTTATTGAGTTGCTTCGTGACGCTTTGTCATTGGGTATCTCTCATCTTCGGGTCTATCTCGACGCTCAACTGGTTGTGTCTCAGTTAAACAGAGTGTACCGGGTTCATGATCCAACTTTACACCGACGATTCCTTAGGGTACGTCTCTTAGAATTAAACTTTGATTATATTACATATTTTCATGTTCCTAGGAGATTAAACCAAGTTATAGATACTCTAGCTAATCAAATTTTAGATTGACATCTTGCACACATATGAAAGAACATTGACATAAACATGTAAATACGTTTTTGCACACATGATCCATAAGACACAAAAGACCAAAAAACCATATATAATATCATAAAGTAACCAGAGTACATAGATGGACGCAAGCGCCTCAAAAATATAACCGATAACGGGTCCTATTTTAAGCCCTTTTCAGACCCTCTAGAATATGAAAAGATTGCCGAGAGATCTTGTGGTCTTTCACGTTCGTTAAACTGAAATTTGAAGTCATGTCTATCCGACAGTAGTTTACCCCTTTTTCGGTCTAGATGGTCAACTGTACGAACAAAGGTATACTCTATGGAACTTCAACTCTATAGAAGAGTACTCTCAGGTATAATTTTATCCCTTTTTCGGGCCTGAGGGACTAAACTTACGAAGAAGGAACCCCCACAGAGTCCATATTTAAGCTCTTTTCAGACTCCCTAAAATTGAAAAGATCGCTGAGTGACCTTATTCTTTCACACTCATTAAAATGGTCCAGAAGAACATTCCTGACGGAGTCCATAGTTAAGCTTTTTTTAGACTCATTAAAAATGAAAAAATGGCCGAGTGAGCTTGTCCTTATCACACTCATTAAAATGGTTTTGAATAGACGTCTTGTCGGTGCTAGTTTACCCCTTTTTCGAACCGACTAGACTATCTTCGAAAAAGGTACCCCAATGGAGTCTCCTTTTATGTTTTTTCAGACTCTCTAAATATGAAAAACCACCGAGCTTACCTTCTCTGGGCTCATTAAACTTACATCAAAGGGCGTTACCATTGTGTGTTTTGTTAACCACGTTTGCATACCTTATACGCCAGTCTTGTAACAATTTGCTTCTGCGTCTTAACACCCTTGGCCCTCAGAGGATTTTTCCCGAGTATCATTATACTAGAACATCAGTCTTGTCCTTGTTCCTTGAAATTGTATGTTTGCAACGCTCGTTCCTCCATTGTAACGTAACATTCCTTTATTCTTTTTCCTAAAATTATTGAAAAAGACAAAAAATCAAATATACCCCAAAAAGAGGAAGGGAAAAGTATTTTATTTATTGGCAACATAATGAGTCACCCTTGGATAAAGCACATCTGTCCATTTTTTCATCAAACTATGGGATGTAGTACGACCTTAGGAAGCTTTTCTTGCTATATAGAGTTTTGTCCTCCGCTGTTTGGTTATCCTTCCAAACATATGGAGAGTTTGCGTTGCATCATGCTTCGTAGACTTATGATTAATTCCATGCTGCCCGAGTCTCATCATTTGTCATGCTGTTGTCCAAGGGAAGTTTGTCACCAAGCCTGAGTCGGCCCCTCTGCAATTTGTCTCTTGCCCTCATACCCAACCATCCTAAATGTTCAATCAAGTCCTTGTTCAAAATCAATGAAGCCTTCAGTCTGATCATCAATTCCATGACCGACAAGCCGTCGAAGACCTCTGGGTAGTGTAGTTGTACACTCATATTACACTCCTACCTGAGTTTGAAGATTTTGAAGTAGTTGCTTGAGCTCCGAAGACCTCATCTCTAGCCATCAAGTCATATTAGCTTCTAGAAGATGGATACTCTATATGTATATCTTTTTGATTTCGAGATGTAGCTCCGCTGTGTATTGTTCACGACTACTCTTTATATAGTTATATGACATGGATATACAGTGTATTTGATTGGTATGCATGATTCTGTTTTATCCCGAGAATGAGTATGCCCGCCTCGGTGAGACATTTGTTATTTTGCAGATAACGCCTCCCGGTTCCTGATCCTTGGGCTCAATCGTTCAACACATCAGTAAAGATTGGTAATGTATTCCAACCATCAGATGCTCTTCTAACCTCACACATTATGGGGCATCTGTTATAACCCTAAATTGCACTAGACATGCTTACCTGGCATCAGGCCATCTCAGATCCCTTCTTTGCAAAAACACTGCTGGACAACTCTTTAAAAAACCTCTTTTATAAGGGCCCACACACCCTACTCCATTACTAAATGCATGTACATGCTGGCTGACCTAAAACAACCCGTGTGGACCGACAAAAGCACGAAAAAATGAAAGTTGCCGACGAAACACACAACTTTGGGTGAGCTAACACAACAGTTGAAGAGGAGCCCAGGATCAGGTTCGTGGAGCGATGGATGGTCTCAAATTTTGTAATTTGACTCATTCAAATTAATAAAGAAAATGCTTTTCCCGTCCCAATTCATGAGTTATTCATAATTTGTTAACTACATGTTTGAATCTCTAACCCGTTAGTCTATAGGTAAGATGCATGTGTAGTTGTTGCTTGTCGTGTATGCAGGTCAGCGTTGGAAAGGAGAACTATGAACAAGTGATCAAGTGCGACAAGGGATCGATATCGAATGCTTGGAACAAGGTAGGTTGATCTGGCCATGTATTTACTGAAAAGAAATGGGATTTAAGTCTGGGGACGAAGGTAGAAAGTAGATTTTCTCTAGGTCATATCTGCATGCAAAGTCTAACCCTATTTGCTAGTCCATAAGGAGATTTACCTCACAATAGTGTGAGTACCATAAAATCCCATGACACAACACCAAAGAATTCCACTCTAAGCAGTCACTCATGGATGAACTAAAGGCTTCCAAGTCAGAGGCTGATTATGATTCTGAATAAAATCCTAAAGTAGGGAAGAAGATTATCGATGCTGAACCCAGTGTCACTGTCGCTACCACCAAAGTTCGGTCAAGCGAACCAGAAGAACCATAGGAAAGGGAATGTCTCTTTCACTCACTTATGTGGGTAAAGGGGGCTCCGTTTCCTTTCATTGTCGATAGCGGTAGTCAGAAGAACCTGATTTCAACAGATTTCATCAAGCGGATGGACCTGCCAATGACACCGCACCCACAACCCTACACCATCGGCTGGATTTACTAAGGAAGATATATCTGTGTCAGCCAACAATGCCATCTTCCCTACAACATCAAGCCTTTAAAATATGAGGTACTGTATGATATTGCTCCCCTTGAAGTTTGTGATGTTATTTTAGGACAACCATATTTGTGGAAACATCATGTTGTGTATGAGTCTAGACCCCACACTTTTATTATTAATTTGGGTAGACAATTGTACATGATACCAGAGGTAGCACCACCTACTTCTATTTATTTAATCTCTACTAAGCAATGCACTAAGGTCATTTCACAAACCATGAAGTTTGTCTTCTTTGTGATCCATGCTCATAGTAAGCATAAGGTCGCCACCACATATGTGGCCTCTACATAAATCCTCTCTTTGCAGTAGAAGCAAGTGGATGGGATCATGTAAGAATACAAAGACATATTCTCCTCACCTACAGGGGTACCGACACACTGCCAAGTCAAGCATCCAATTGATCTGACCCCCGACACACCTCTACCTAATGGACCAGTCTATTGTCACTCGTTGATGGAAACTGACGAAATCAGGCGTCAGATCCAAGAGCTTCTCCATAAGGGGCACATTAGACCCAAATCCTCCCCTTGTGGAAGCCCAATTTTACTGGTGCAGAAGAAGGACTAGACTTGGTGACTTTGCATTGATTACATAGCCTTAAGAAAAATCACAGTCAGGAAATGGTACCCCCTTCCCAGGATTGATGACCTTCTTGACCAACTCAAGGGGACAAATTTCTTCAGCAAGATTGACCTAAAGTATGGATACCACTAGGTTCCCATCGAACCAAATGATGTATGGAAGACAACCTTCAAGTCTAAAGAAGGTCTCTTCGAATGGATAGTCATGCCCTTTGGATTAAAAAATGCACCAACCACTTTCATGAGGTGGATGGATGATGTATTGAGACCCTTCACCAACTCCTTTGTGGTGGTATATTTGGATGACATACTCATCTTCAACAGAATGTGGGAGGAACACATGTGACATATTCAACAAGTTTTGAGCACTCAGTGACAACACAAGCTATATGCCAACTTGGAAAAATACTATTTTGGCATGAACAAGGTTCAATACTTGGGCTAGATTGTTGATGAGCATGGGGTAGATGTTGATCCAACTAAGATCCAAGTCATCCATGACTGGCCAACCCCGATCACACTGACCTAGCTTCAGAGCTTCTTAGGACTAGACAACTTCTACCAATGGTTCTTGTTGGGATTATCCCATATTGCATGGGCCCTTAACCATGTGACCAAGGGTGGTGGTAGGTCCAAGTTTGTGTGGGGGAAGGAACAACAATGGGCATTCAATGATTTGAAGCATCGCTTGTGCTCAACTCCAATACTCTCATTTCTCGATCTGCAACAACCATTCAAGATTGAGACTGATGCATCTGACTATGCTGTGGGCATAGTTCTCACTCATCACGATCATCCGATGGAATACCATAGTGAGACACTCTTAGATACTATCCAAAAATACCCCACTTATGACAAGGAAGTTTATTCCATTGTACAAGCCTGTCACAAATGGAAACATTACATTTTGGGAAAGGAGACAATCATACACACTGATCACAAGCCTCTGTAGTTCATAAAAACATATGGGAAATTGCAGAACGACCGCCATCAGAAGTGGCCCACCTACCTACAATAGTTCCATATCAACATCAAGTATAAGATAGGTATGTCAAATATTTTCGTTGACTGCCTCAATCAACCTCCTATGGTTGCACTCATCATCGTGCTCCATTCCTGTGGACATGAAGCATCTGAGTGGCCCCAACTTTATCAACAAGATCTAGAATTCTTCTCCACCTATCAACTCTTGGGTACATGTGCAACTGTCACCAATTTTCACATTGAGGACAAACTATTATGTCCCCTGGGCCATATTTGTGTTCCTACAAGAAAGCGTGCAAATCTGATTTGGGAAGCCCACTACAGTTGGATGGCAGGACATTTTGGCATGGAGAAAACTGTGGTCATTATTCAGAAACATTTTTATTGGCCAAAACATCGATAGGACGTCAGCAAGTATATCATATTTTGTATTTCCCATGCCATTTCCAAGCTAGCCACTAAGAAGCAAGGCTTATACACCTCTCTTCCTACTCCCGAGAAGCCTTGGGAATCCATCTTAATGGATTTCATGTCTAGCCTTCCGTCCACCAGACAAGGAAATGACTACGTATTTGTGGTCGTTGATTAGTTTTTGAAGATGGCCATCCTCACAGCCTATGAGAAGAATATCACAATGATAGACACTGCCAAGTTCTTATTCAAACGAGTGTGGGTCTACTTTGGGATACCACAGACCATCATCTCTGACTGGGACAACAAGTTCCTCAACACATTTTGGTTGAGTCTCTGGTCACTGTTGGACACCAAGCTGACAAAATCCATTGCTTTCCACCCCCAAACAGACGACCAAATAAAGATTGTCATTCGAATGATTTTGCACATCCTACGCATGTAAAAATTTAAGCATCCATGTACATGGGACAAGAGTGTCCCCTATTTTCAAGACAGTTACAACATGGTTCTCCATAGCTCCACCAACCATAGCCCATTTCAGGTGGGGATGCGATTCCAACCCTTGGGAC
Source organism: Picea engelmannii (assembly GCA_009831015.1). NCBI lineage: Eukaryota > Viridiplantae > Streptophyta > Pinopsida > Pinales > Pinaceae > Picea > Picea engelmannii. Next base: position 22,196 of record ML820499.1, on the reverse strand, counting down.
CCATTGATGTTTCACTTCCTCTTTCCACCACACAAACATACTCTTCCCATGACCAGTCTGCGATTGACAAATCCATAAGATTCATCGAGCATATTCAACACATCCTCCAACAGGTGTAGGAGATTTTGTATAAATCCATTGCTAATTACAAGCAACGCCATGATCATCACAGGGTACCACATTAGTTTCAGGTTGGTGACAAAGTCTGGTTACATTTGTAGAAGGAGCATCTCACAGGGCCCCATCAGAAGCTCGACCCACTTCTCTATGGGACTTACACTATCACCAAGGCCATGGGTAGCAATGCTTTTGAGGTCAACACTCCACCCTTCCTTGGCTTGCACCCAGTGTTCAATGTGGACCTCCTTCGACCATATTTTCCACCATTATTGGACACCTCAGAGATCATAGAACAACTGACACCCATAGAGATCAACCATGATTGCATGGAACAAGCATCCACTAATCATATAGTGGACACACAGGTCAATGGCACTCACCAACAGAGGATCCAACTTTATCGGGTTGTCAAGGCAGGGCAACTCTTACACCAAGGAAAGTAGCTCACCTGGGGATAAATCCAACATAAGTTTCCTCTCATGATGGGGTAACTCAACACAATGTAGACCATTGCTTCTTAAGGGGGGAGGATTGATCTAGTTGGCTATTGGTGGCCACCCACCTATTCCAACTGGATCCTCTTGTCCATTTTTAGTTCGACACGTTCTTCTGTACTTACTTGTAATTGTGGGTTCTACACTTCTAGTGTTGTCTGAAGCCCTACACATCTTCCTAGTGGATATTGGTGTCCTCTCACCTAATCCAACTGGATTATTTTGTATGTTTTCATGTCAACACATCTTGTTGTACTTCCAGGGCCGTTTTGGAGGCCTAAATAGTGTTTTTTTGTCTCGCCACAATAAAACTATAGATGAAGTCAAAGTTTGACAACAAAATGTGTAGTTCTATGAAATACCTTTCCAATGGGCTATCGCGCGTCTAAAACATAGGTCATATGCAAAAGTTACGACCCTGGGAAGTTGAGGTACCAACTCACCCATAGGGGCCCACATGAATTTTGACGTTTCACCTCCTAGGGTTAGGTTTTTGGATGTCTAGGGTTTTGGAATTCATGAGTAATATCAAAAAGGCCTCTAGAGACTCATTGTAATTTCATTTTTCTTAGATGAATGGATGTAGCAGCCAAATATCTTCTCAGAGATAGCTACCACCATTCGAGCAAGTGTTTTAGTTTTGCAATTTTACAGTTTCAGCCTATTTCATTATTCAACAAAATATATGTTTCACTGGATATCCATTTTATTCTTCATATCTCCGTGTTTATTGTATTCGGTCTGTTAATTAGTTCGTTCCGCTCCTAAATCCAGGTCAATGGAGAGCTGGTAGCTATTGACTCTAATATTGGAAAATGAAGAAGGGGAAAGAAACACTCAAACTAGACCATGGATGATCCTCTAGATATTAGCAGCATTGAGTTGTGAATGTTTCACATGGATAATCTAGTAGTAGAGATGGAAAGCCTATTAATTGAGTGGTTACATAAGTAGGGGAGAGAGAACAAGGTTGTAAAGGAACTGGTACAACCTCAAATGAGGAGTTGGACTCCAAGAAAAAGAAAAAGGAATCGAAGATAAATATCAAGACTAAGACAAAGATGGGAGAATGTAGCTGTAACCGAACTTATGTGCCTTTCTATGTAGAGGGAAAGTTTGAAATAAAACCATACGAAGTAGAAGTGAATTCCATCAAATCAAATTAGTGGTTGCAACATATGGAGGTGTACTTCAATGTACATGAAGTCACTATAAA
>ML820499.1:0-20266 GCA_009831015.1 Picea engelmannii | reverse complement strand
AACTTCAGAGGTATTGGTATGGTTGTATACTTGTTTTTATGGTTACTTTAGGTCATTATATGGTGTATGATTGAGGCATACTTGGTATGGTTGGTTTGGTATCTGGATATTTGGATGAGTGAGGAGAACTCTTATATATGGTTTGGGATATGGCGTGGATTTTTATAGTTCTTATCCTTGAGTTGATTGTATATGGTTGAGGAATATTCATGGTGTATGGTGGCATATGCATGAGGGGCATGCATTGGTTATTTGACATACTCCATTGATGATATGGTACAGATATACATATGGTTGATGGTATGGTATATGGTACATGTTACATATGGTTGATGCTCTATTTCATGATTGATTATTCTTATTGATGTATCTTTGGTTCATGATTGATGCATGAGATAGTATATATGTTGGTATAAATTTGATGCATGGTACGGTACAGGTGTTAGTTGGTTGATGAGAAGATACATTTGATGAGATAGTGACAGTGACAGTGATAGAGATAGAGTGACAATGATAGTGACAATGACAGAGACAGAGTGACAGAGACAGTGGCAATGTTTTTGATAGCAACAATTGGTATACATTTATACTTCAGGGCGGTAGGACAGAGAAATAATAGGAGGTTGTATCCACCTTACTGTTGGATCCAAAGAACTCAAGGGGTTTTATCGTCCTTCTACTTGGAGCCAAAGAATTCAAGGAGTTGTAGCTTACTTTAGGTTGGAGCCTGAGAACAAGGGCTTGTAGTCTCCTTCTAGTTGTAGTTGGAGAATAGGAAGTTGGTGCTTCCAATGAATGTATTCTTTTGATATATAAGAAAAGCATTATGTGGTTTTCTCCCATTTTGGTTTCCACGTAAAATCTGGTGTATTGTGTATCTATTGTGATGTGATGTTGTTTATGATTATATTGTTGATGATATATTGAATGATAATGATAAAATGTTGAATATTGTTGAAGAATAAAATGTGGTTAAAAGTACTATTATTGCTCATTACTGATTCACCCCCCTCTTAGTAATCCAACAGGTTCTATCCCCACAACTGGATGATTGATTCTTGGAGATCTTATCCCTTTCTCCATGCATACACTATGTCTTCATTTATTAGAATACTGCCATATTAACATATCAATCCTTTTTAGAAAAGTCTTGTCCTAATCCGGATTTATGAGAAAAACAAAATGAATAACAGACTAAATACAATGACACAGATATATGGAGAACAACAACATATATCCAGTGAACAATAACTTCTATTGAATAAATAAAATAGGTTGAAACTGTAAAACTACAGAACTGAAAACAACTTGCTCGAATGGTGGTAGTTATCTCTGAGAAGAGATGTGGCTATTACGTGCATCTGTTTGAGAAGAATGATTACAATGAGGCTCCAGAGGCCTTTTTGACATTAGTCATGAATGCCAAAACCTTAGACATCCAAAAACCTAACCCTAGGAGATGAAATGCCAAAACTTATGTGGGACCTGATGGGTAAGTTAGTACCTCAACTTCATGGGGTCATAACTTTTGCATACGACCTTCATTTTAGGTGCATGATATCTCGTTGGAAAGGTATTCTCGAGAAATACATATTATGCCATCAAAATCTGACTTTATCTATAGTTTTATTGTGGTAAGACAAAAAAAAGCATTGTTTAGGGCCCCAAAACAACCCTAGAAGTACATAAAGATGTATTGACATGAAAACTTCCAAAATAATCCAGTTGGATTAGGTGGGCAGCCACCAATCTCCACCTGGAAGATGTGTAGGGATTCAGACATCCCTGGAAGTGTAGAACCCACAATTACAAATAATTACAAAAGAACGTGCTAAACTAAAAACTATCAAGAGGATCCAGTTGGAATAGGTGGGTGGGCACAAATATCCACCTGGATCAATCATCTCCCCTTAGGAAGCAATGGCCTCCATTACATTGAGTGTCCCCATCAGGTGAGAAAATTTATATTGAATTTGGCTCTGGGTGAGCCACTTGCCTTGGTGTAGGAGTTGCCTTACCTTGATAACCTGATAAAGCTATATCCTCTGCTGGCGAGTGCCCTTGACTTGTGTGTCCACTATTTGATTAGTGGATGCATGTTCCATGCAATCAGGGTTGAGATTTGTTGGTGTCAATTGTTTTGCGATCTCCAAGGTGTCCAATAATGGTGGAAAATATGGTCGAAGGTGGTCCACATTGAACATTGGGTGCAAGCCAAGGAATGGGGGAGTGTTGAGATAAAAATCATTGTCACCCACATCCTTTGTGATAGTGTAGTGCCCTTAGCTTCCGATGGGGCCCTGTAAGGCATTATTTTTGAAAATGTAACCAGACCTTGTCTCCCACCTAAAAATTGTGCAATACCTAGTGTTGATCATGGTATTGCTTATACTTAGCATTGGATATATGCAAAATCTCATGGACCTGTTGGTGGATGATTTGAATCCGTTCAATGAATCTGGTGGATTTTTCAGCCTCAAACTGAACATGGGAAGAATTTTTTTGTGTGGTTGCAAGAGGTATTGAAACATCAATGGGACCCAAGGGATGGAATCCCAGCCCCACCTGAAAAGAGTTATGGCTGGTGGAGATATGGAGAGCTCTATTGTAGTTGTTTTGAACATAGAGAAGACTCTAATCCCATGTATGTGGATGATTAGAGTTATACATGCACAGGATGTGCACAATCATCTGGTTGACGACCTTTGTTTGGCCATTAGTTTGAGGGTGGAAGGCAATGGATTTAGTGAGCTTGGTGTCCAAAAATGATTAGAAACTCAACCAAAATGTGTTGAGGAACCTGTTGTCCCAATCAGAGATGATGGTCTGTGGTATCCCAAAATGGACCCACACTCGTTCGAAGAATATCTTGGCAGTGTATGTCATTGTGATTCTCTTCTTGCAGGATGTGATAATGGCCATCTTTGAAAATCGATCAACCACTACAAATATGCAATCATTGCCTTGCTTGGTGGATGGAAGACCAGACATGTAATCCATCAAGATGGATTCCCAAGGCCTCTTGAGAGTAGGAAGAGGAGTGTATAATCTTTGCTTCTTAATGGTTGGCTTGGAAATGGCACAAGAAGTGCAAGATTTGATATACTTGCTAACGTCATGTCGAATTTTTGGACAATAAAAATGTTTATGTAGAACGGCCATAGTTTTCTCCACGCCAAAATCTCCTACCATCTGACTCTAGTGAGCCTCTCAAATCATCTTTGCATGCTCGTTTGCAGGAACATAGAGATGGCCCAGATGGAATAGCAATCCATTATGAATGTGAAAATCGGTGACATTCACACATGTACCCAAGAGATGATAGGTGGTGGCGAAGTTAGGATCTCGTTGATAAATTTGGGGCCACTTAGATGCCTCATGCCCACAGGAATGGAGCACATTGGTGAGTGTAGCCATGGGAGGTCGACTAAGGCATTCAATGACACAATTTATGATCCATGTCTTATACTTGATGTTGAGGTGGAACTACTGCAGGTATGTGGACCAATTTTGATGGTGGTCATTCTGCAATTTCCCTTGTGTTTATATGAACTGTACAGGCTTGTGATCAGTGTGGTTGATTGTCTCCTTTCCCAAAATGTAATTATTCCATTGATGACAAGCTTGCACAATGGAATACATTTCCTTGTCATAGGTAGGGTATTTTTGTACGGTATCTAAGAGTCTCTCAGTATGTTATGCTACCGGATGACCGTGTTGAGTGACAACTGTGCCTACAGCATAGTCATATGCATCAGTCTCAATCTTGAACAATTGTTGCAGATTGTGTAAGGAGAGTATTGGATATTAGCACAAGCGATGTTTCATATCATCGAATGCTTATTTTTGTGCCTTCCCCCATGCGAACTTTTCACTGTCACCTCCCTTGGTCACTTGGCTGAGGGCCCATGCAATATGGGAGAATCCCAACATGAACCGTTGGTAGAAGTTGGCAAGTCCCAAGAAGCTCCAAAGCTCAGTTAGTGTGGTCAGGGTTGGCCAATCATGGATGACTTGGATCTTAGTTGGATCCACATGTACCCCATGCTCATTAACAATGTAGCCCAAGTATTGGACCTTGTTCATGACAAAGGAGAATTTTTCCAAGTTGGCATATAGCTTGTGCTGCTGCAAATTGCTCAAAACCTGTTGAATATGTTGCATGTCCTCCTCCCAAGTTCTTCTAAATATGAGGATGTCATCCAGATATACCACCACAAAAGAGTTGGTGAAGGGTCTCAATACATCATCCATCAACCTCATGAAAGTGGTTGGTGCATTTGTTAAGCCAAAGGGCATGACCATCCATTCGAGGAGACCTTATTTAGATTTTAAAGTTGTCTTCCATACATCAGTCGGTTCGATGGGAAACTGGTGGTAGCCATACTTTAGGTCAATATTGTTGAATAAATTTCCCCCCTTGAGTTGGTCAAGAAGGTCATCAATTCGGGGAATTGGGTATCGATTCTTGACTATGATTTTGTTTAAGGCTTTGTGATCAATGCAGAGCCTTTAGGTCTCGTATTTCTTATGAACTGATACAAACGAGCTTCCACGAGGGGAGGAGTTGGGTCGGATGTTCCCTTTTGAAGTATCTCTTTGATCTTATGCTTGATTTGGTCATTTTCCATCAAAGAGCGACAATAGACTAGTCCATTAGGCAGACGTGCACCGGGGGTTAGATCAATTGGATGCTTGACTTGGCAGTGTGTCGGTACCCGGGTGGGTGAGGAGAAGATGTCTCTATACTCTTCCACGATCCCGTCCACTTTATTCTGTTGCAAAGAGAGGCTTTGTGTAAATTCCATGGATGTCACGATGACCTTCTTCTTACTGTGAGCATGGATCAAAAATAATATGAACTTCTCGATCTGTTAAATGACCTTACTGCATTGCTTAGAAAAGATTAAAGAAATAGTGGTAGGCGGTGCTACCTCTAGTATCTTGTACAATTGTCTACCTAAAGTAATAATAACTCTGTGGGGTCTAAACTCATACACAGCATGTCACTTCCACAAATATGGTTGTCCTAAAAGAACATCACAAGCTTCAAAGGGATAAATATCACACAATACCTTGTCTTTGAAGGGCTTGATGTTCTAGGGCAGACGGCATTGTTGGCTGACGTGGAGATATCTTCCCTGGAAAATCCAGTCAAGAGTGTAGGGTTGTGGGTGTACTGGTGTCATTAGCAGGTCCAACCGCTTGACAACCTCTGCTAAGATCAGGTTCTTCTAACTACCACTATAGAAAATTAAATGAAGTGAAGCCCTCTTTACCCACATCTATGAGTAAAAGAGGTGTTCCCCTTCCTCTGGTTCTTCTGGATCGCTTGGCTGGACTTTGGTGGTAGCGACAGTGGCATTGGGTTCGACATCGATAATATTCTTCCCTCCTTCTGGATTTGATTTGGAGTCAGAATCTACCTCTAAATCGGAATCTTTTAGCTCGGCCATCAGTGACTACTTGGAGCGACATTCTTCAGTGTTGTGTCGAGGGATTTTACAGTATTCACACCACTTTCCTGTGTCCTTCTTTGACTTCTCATTACCCTTTTTGTGTTGTGGCTTGGACTGATTGTCCTGAGAGTGGCCATATTTTCTTTGTCCCTTGTTTTATGGGTTGGGGCTACCTTTTCCCTACTTCGGCTATGAGGAGTTTGCATATCCAAACTCTCTCCTCTTCTACTTAATTTTTTTCTCGATCTTGACAACATATCTATAAGCCACACCTAATGATGCGATGTCTAGAAAATCCATTTATGTTTGAATGTATCTATGAAAACAGTCGCATTATTTGAGCACCAGATGTCATTCAGAGTCTTTGATACCTAATTTGGTGCATAGGGTATGGAAAATATTGGTCAAATATGGTACTGTCTAGTCCCTTTCCTGACACAGCGTGGTCCATCTTGTGTACTAGTCCTCGTAGTTTCCAATAGGGTAGTATTGTTCTTTAATGGAATCCCTAAATGAATCCCATGTGGGGGAGACTACAAATATTGTAGATTCATCTATGGCCATTTTCTCAAAGTAAGTATCACACTAGTCCTTAACATGGGGGACGGCCTTGAGGAGTGCAAAAGTAATATTTTTCCTGTCGAAAAAATTGTGCACCGAAAAGTACCCTTCGAACAGATTCGGCCATTTATCTATAGCATTTGCATCTATCAATATTTCAAATAATGGAATATAAAAATTTACTTGTACCTTGAAGGGGGTTGTGTGGCCTCTTGATGAAGATGTGTCTCATGTGGGTAGTCACCGAAGGATCTGTGCAAATTTTTCCATCATTTCGTTCCTTTTTCGCACAAGGGATTCCTCAAGCAACATTTTAAAAGGATCTCCTGCTCCATCATATTTCTTCTCGTCCCCCATGGGTTATTTTCGAGTTTTCCATGGTCCATATTGTAAAGGCTCGACTGGTTCAAGTCCTAAATTCTTGTACCCAGATCTTGTCAGGGACATGCACAAGAAAAATAAATGAAGAGCAGACCACTCTGATACCACTGATCCAGATTTATGAGAGGAATGAAATGAATAAAAGACTGAATACAATAACATAGAGATACAAAGAAAAAAAATAGATATCCATTGAACAATAACTTCTATTGAATAAATAAAATAGGCTAAAACTATAAAACTACAGAACTGAAAACAACTTGCTCGAATGGTGGCAGTTATCTCTGAGAAGAGATGAGACTACTACATGCATACATCTTAGCAGAATGATTACAATGACGCTCCAGAGGCATTTTTAACATTACTCATGAATTCCAAAACCCTAGACATCCAAAAACCTAACCATAGGAGATGAAACGCCAAAATTTATGTGGGCCCTGATGGGTAAGTTGGTACATCAACTTCTCAAGGTCTTAAATTTTTCATACGACCTATGTTTTAGGTGTGTGATAGCCCATTGGAAAGGTATTTTAGAGAACTACACATTATGTCATCAAAATCTAACTTTGTCTACAATTTGGTTGTGGCAAGCCAAAAAAACATTATCCAAGGCCCCAAAACGGCCCTGGAAGTACAGAAAGATGTACTGACATGAAAACTTCCAAAATAGGCCAATTGGATTAGTTGGGTGGCCACCAATCTCCACCTGTAAGTTTTGTAGGGCTTCAAATAGCCCCGAAAGTGTAGAACCCACAATTATAAATAATTACATAAGAACGTGTTAAACTCAAAATTGTCAAGAGGAGCCAGTTGGAATAGGTTGGTGGCCACCAACATCCACCTAGATCATTCCCACAATGTACTACTTTAACTCTATTTGACACCCTTTTGAGTGAATAATATTTCACTACATCCTCCACTTAAATGATATGCTTTTGCATCTTGATTTCACTAAGCACTTTGATTAGTAGGAGTGGATTTCTTGTAGTGGATTCCCAAGACTTCATGGTTGAACCTAGACTCATACCTTGACATTCTTCAATCTTGACCTTTGATCATATTGTGAGAGATTCTTGTCATAGCACTCTTTCCTTGAGTACTTATGCTTATATTTAACCAAATTTCAACCCTCTCACCTGTTATGAAAACCATCTCTCCACACTTCTATGGTCATAGTTCCATGCATACCCATTACTCATGCTTTATCATGAAACATAGATGATCCATTTCTTACTCGGCATTCCCAATTGGTATTCATATTTGTCATCTTGAAGTCTTTTTCCAAATCATATTTCTATTGAAAGTCTTCTATATTACTCATTGAGTATAGACATCTTCCATTGGTATCTTCCTCAAGCAATCATTCCACATTTTGAAGAATTGGCCCTGCCTTGTTCCTCATACATGTAGATACTACTTTGTTAAATACAATTTTATTTGTTTTAATTGTAACCATAACATATGAAAACATGCATCCAACAACATTTGTTAACTAAAACCACAATATACAATTTTGGTGGCATGTGCACAATTTTGCCCCTTTATGTTCACCAGAAAACTTATTTCTGACTTCCTATGAATTATGGTGTTCGTCTCACAATTATGGGTGATTGCATGGACTTCTTTGTCCAATACATTTCTAATTCCTTCTTTTTTTTCTCAATTCTAAGTTTTGAGAAGGAAGCTATAGTCATTTGATTATTACCCAAAAAACGCCTCAACTAGGTACAATTTTTAATTGTGTTTATGCATCCTTGCACATGCTCCTTTGGAAATTTGACAAGAGCTCAACTAGGTTCCTTCATGACCATATGTTGGACATTCTGGACAAGTTTCATCCTTCTCTGAGCACCAGGATGCTAGATACATCTTGTTGAAGTTTCAAGCTTGTTAATATTTTTGGCCCTGAATGCTACAGGTGCCTTCTACCTCCTCCTATGCATTTTATGTACCCATATTTATGTTCTGAATCCATGACTCTCTTCTATGGCTCAATATATTTCCATAGACTCCTCATGTTCCCCAATCTGATTATGGAGCAGGAAGTTATATCCCTCATAAGTTATTTGGGTCTTAAATTTACCCTCCATTATTTGGCTTGTAACTTCTTCATGCTAGCTCTGTTTGACAAATGGTTTACACTGAGCTCTTTCATTTGAGCTAGAGAGACAAAGTGTACCTTGGTCAAGGTACACTTTGTCCTCATCGTTTTCGAGTAGCTAAAAACATTGTTTAGGGCCTCAAAAATGCCTTGTAAAAACATGACCTCGAAAACACCTTAATTTTTTTGTCAAATTTAACTATTTTCTGAAAAAAAATTATCTATTTTTGGCTGACTAGAATTCTAACGTGGCTCCCAAATCCACCTAGAAACACAAGTTGGCGCCATTTTAGCCCCCTTTCTCACTTTTCCTTGCCCCAATGTCCTTCTCTACCTTATCCCTTCCCTTACTCCTTTCCTTTTCCTTCATTTTCTGGTGCACTTACCTTACCTTTTGGGTCCTGTTATCCACCAAGTTGCACTAGGGTGAATTTCCAGCGAGCCACCAAAGATTGAACATTTTCATGTTCAAAATTCAGAGTTCAGAAGTTCAGCCGGTCATAAAGACCAGCCTTTTTCTTTTTTACATTTCCATAAAAAAATTGTAATAAGAGATGTTTCATGATGAAATTGTAAAAGGTCTTAGCCACCTTAAGTCCTAAGCGTGAGTTATACTATGGAGTGTTTTTTTTACTTACTAATTATATTTTGTCGTTTTCAGGCAATTTATAAGTTTTTTCACTCAATCCCTCCAGAGCCAGAGTATATGCCCATGGTTAGGCTTGAGCATGGATCTAAGCCTAGTGTCTAATGTATATTACCATGCTAAACATTATCCTAGAGTCTTATGGAAATGTGCTAAGTCCCCCTTAGGATTTTTTAATTTTTTCAGTTAATTAAAAATTTGCCTGAATTCGGCAATTTTTAATTAAAAAATAAAGATGTATTAAAAAAGTGGTAAGAGGGGACTTAATATGCCATGGGGGTGCTCATTTTTGGACCTAGAGCACCCATATTACCTAAGGACCCACTTGGTTGAGAAAAAATAGTGATTTTAATCACTTAAAAATTATTTTTACTCAAAAAACCCAAAAAAGTCAAAATAAAATAAAATAAATCAGCAAAAGCAAAAATCAAGGAAACATGTGGGGACATGTTGGAGACAAATGGAACTCCAAAAAGCTATGTGGAAACTAGTATAAGACTCCCATTGGTCAATGCAATAAAGTGGGTATGATTTAATTTAGATTTGAGCACATGCCAAAAAGGAGGTGCGCCCCTCTTGAGAGGTGGCACATTCCCAAAGTGGGAAGCCAACCTCTTGAGTGGTGGCACCCTCCTCTTCCTCCAAAAGGCTCACACTTGGAATCCATTGAGTTGGGGGACACATGGTTTCCCTCACCTTACACTTGGCAGCCTTTCTCTTCCAAGTGGTGTGCCCTCCCTCTCCATGTGGTGTGCCCTCCTTCACTTGGCTTCTTCACCCTCTTGCTATATATTGGAGCTATATCTCCCTTTGTAAGAGGATATGGTTATGTAAATTTATGTTGTTGTAATATTCTCTCGGGCTATTGGAATAAAACTTGAAGACTTTGGAGGTCAATCTTGGTGTCTTGTACCAATCTGTGGATACAATTCTTCTTTGTGGATGTGTTGAGATTATGGTAAACTTCCTTTTTTGCAATTATATATGTTATTAATCTTTTTAATAAGATATTAGTGAGCTTGTTTTCATTACTAGATCTTATTTAGCATATTTAGTCTATGATTTCATGCCATTCTTGCTTAAATTCGTGTTTTCTAGATTGAATGTGTAGGAAGTAGATGCATCTACTTTTAACAGTTTCTTGTAAGATTTGTGTTAAGTTTATAGGACCTCTAATTTGGAGGAGTGGAAGACTCTAGGCTGAGATTCTAACGCTTTCAATTCCATCTAATCGGAAGGATTCCCTCTTCAAGTGCATCAAAGAGACTCCATAGCCCAAAGTTGGCTTCCATTCGGCATTCTTTCTCCCTTATCTCAAAATTTTCTCTAAGTCTTTTTTGGTTACTAGTTGCTTACTTTGTCTTAGATATATATCAGATTTCAAAATCCTTCTTGTATAAGTTAGTAAGTAAATTTAAGTTAGATCTAGAGTTCATGTTTTAATTTATCATCTTAAACTAGATCTAGCTCAAGAAACGTCAATTTTAGCAAGTAATTTACTTCGAAATTTTTAGAGGCTAAAGTTTGAGTTGTTTCAAAGAGATTTCAATTCCATATTTGGCAATTAGAGTACCTTTATATTGCTGTTTTAAAACATCATAAAAATACCCTAAGGAGAACAAGCTCTTTAGCTTGATCTTCTTAGTTCATTTTTGCTCATTTTATGCTAGTTTACTTAATCAATTTTGGGGATTTCCTACTAATAACCCAAGACACTTCCAAAGTGTTTTTGGGCATCTTTTTTCATTGTTTGTTTGTTGTTTTTTTCAAGTTAACAAACATATAAGAGGAATTTGTGTCCGTTGTGGGCGGATTTGGAGCATCTAGGACCCCTGGGGACACCCCTTTTCTTCAATAAGTATTTTGTAAACATTGTAAAGACTTGTGACCCCCCTAATGAATGGTCACAAGTCACTCCCATAAAGAGTTGTGTAAGTTCTTTAATAAAATCAGTGGGGATACAAGCTCTCACTCTTCATTCGTCCTGGGGGAACGGTGTTTTTAGTGATTATCTCAAATGTTTGCAAATTTTAGCTTGGATTCAAATTTCATAATTAAAGATAAGCTAAAGCAATCTTTCAATTCATCACAAAGCACTGCAATATTCACTTAGATTAGATTTCCTTTTGCAAAATAGAACACTAATTGCTAGATTAGCTTTATTTCTTGCAATTTCAAGTTGGCAAATAAACCATCCCCTCATCTCCTCGAAAGAGGCCTGGTCAGTGTGGATTAGTAATTAGTCTCATATTTCAATTTCAGTTATTTTTTTCCTTGTTTAAAATAAACAAATTCCCCTCATCTCTTATTGTGGTTCCTGACCCTTCCAGTTGCGAGATAGTCTCGATCTATTGGAAGTAAGTTTCATACACACTGGGTTGGTCAGTGGTTGATAGATTAATTAGGTCAATCTCTAAGTGGTATCATTTGTCTAAGACCTCTACCCTGGGTGTCATGTGTCAAATCATCTGGCAACTCACCTTGTTGGATTTGCGACACACCCGCTCAATAAGTTTTAGATTGGTGAATGATACATAAGGAGGCCCAAACCATCTCATTAATTCAACATCAATTTATCCTAATAAAACACATGAATTACATTGCCCATAATTCCCTTTAAGGCACTGGTCTCAATTTTTACACTCAGCAAAGCCACAGGCTTCATTTTACATTTGATATCTATTTGAAGCAACTTTAATACTACTTGCATCTAACAAACGTACCTGAGTATCCTTTATGCAAGTATATGATTGATGTTGTATCGTGGATGAATAATTGGTTTATGTGTATTTCAATTTATGGTTGATTGTTGAATGAATAATAAACTCCTAGATTTAATTTCTTGTACTTAGCTTAGTTCAAGCCTTAGTATTTTTGTTAGGGAATACCCCCCTTGGCTTCGCTAGGAGTTGGCCTAGATGGAGGAGTTGAGGATTAGGTGACAGCACCTTAACTCTCACTTGCCCCCAAGGACACACCGAGTGGATTGAAGATTTCTTCCACGTCTCCCAGGTGTGTATAAGGTGGCAACGGGTCCCACAACCTGACTGCCAAGTGGTAATATTTTATTGGTTCACAGAGATGGATATGCCCCATCCCGCACCCATACACCTTGGCACACAAATTTTCACTCCATTAAAATCTAGTGGTCAACAATCGGAGGGTGTCGACGTTGATCGACGGTCCACATCGCATTGCGGCCCCCCTGCCCCACCAAAATTTAACACATAGGGGAAGGGATGCAAAACATAACCATGGTTTTAGCCCTAGAGAGATGGCACACATCCATGCATTTTCCCCCCACCCCCACTTGTGGTTAACATAACCACCCAGGACCACCCCTCAATTAACATGGGGTTCACACGTGTCTTGGACTCGGGGTTTCGCCTGGTAGGAAGGCACCACCCTTGTGGTGCTAAATCACATCCCACCCCTTCCACCATGCCATCGTGTACCTACCACCATGGATTATCCATTGTGGAATTACATGTTAGCGGATACATGGCTTCCACATCATGCTGATGTCAGCGTACAAAAAAATTCCCAAATTTTTCCAATTTTACCAAATTTTTTTAAGTTTCCAAATATGCCCAAATTCATAATTTCTTTAGGGCTTCCATTAATCTCCATGATCAAGCTCAAAATAGCCAAATCTGGCCCCGTAAGCATCAAATTAATATCTGCATATGGAATTCAATCCTTCCATGTAGAATTTTCCATGAATTTAACCATAAATTTGGGGCTTTTCCATAAATGCCCAATTTCAAAACTCTTTCTATGGCCACCATTGAATTACTATAACTAAGATTTGTATGGCCAATTTCATGCCCTGTAACAATCCTTTTGATCCCAGCACCTGTAATTCAAATCATGCATGTCGACTTTCTCATGAATTATTCTGTGGAAATTGGGGCTTTTTCCCAATTTCATCGAATTTCACCGTGGTTGCACTGCAACTTTCAAAATTTCATCCATTTCATCCCAATAAATACCAATTCAACCACTACATAAATCAATTGCTCGCTTGCACTGCTGGTTTATATTCTTGGGTATGAATCTCATTCAAATTTATTCACAAATTGGGGAAATTTTTACAATTTTCGCCATTGTTGCACTGTAAATTTGAAATTTGACCGTCTCCAAGCCCAAATCTGTTCATTTTGCAATTAAAATTTGGGAATTTCCAATACTTAGCTTATTCCCCTCAAATGCTTGTGAAATTTCCACAATTTTTCTACAGTAATTTTGGCAAACAAGTTGATATTTCTTTTCGGCATTCCGTCAAACATTTTTCTTTCATGTTAATTTGGCCATCCAAGCTCAGTGTTCAAACTGGAGCTTTGATACCACTTTGTAATGTCCCCATTACCAGCAACTCCACAAAATTTCTCTGATACCATTTAATTAAATGGAACTGCTCTAGATATGAATAGAGTTACACAAGCTAACAATAATAATTCATAAATGTGATTAATAACAGATATTCCATAATAGAAACATCATAATTCATAACACAACATTTAGATAAACACATAGATACACTTATCTTTTGTAAATTAAACACCAAGTACGTGTAACCCTCCATGTTCCTCCCAGACATAGACCGCACTACTCATAGCTCTCAGCAGTGGGTCACCCCCGAGATGGGACTGAAACTCTGTGAGGTAAAAGGAGTCCTAAGCCAGTCTAAGGTCTATCAATAGCCATAATGCTCAGAATCAAGTACCAACTCTAGCAGAAACATGCATAATAATCATCAGAATTTCTCATTCCAAGGTGCCCAACTGTTGCAACTAGCCTACAGTCCCTCATTTCCCACATGCATGTCTCACCCCAATAAGTGTTCCCCTTCTCTACTCAACATTCCTTCAGCTACCCCACTTCCCTTCTGGGGCTTCAACAACAAGTCGTACAGAAAATCTCAGAGCCTTGTAGTTATTTCCCAGTGCACCAGGGAACAATTCCCAGCAGTTTCTCTTCTAGAGAAACTACTCACAGGCCTGACAACCTGCCTCTTCAAAAGCATACAGGCCTGACAATCTGCTTCTTCAGAAGCAACAATACCAGGTAGAGGTACAGTGATGGAAGCATTAGTGTACATATGGTAGGGTAGAATGATAGAATGATCATTAATCCATCAATGATGAAGACATGATGATCAAATGATGGGGAAATGTATTAAATCCCCCAAATATATTTTCATGTGCCCTTTATGACACATGGCACTCAAGGAACTCATTTGTCCCCACTTTAGAAAGTTAGGATATATTCATATCCATACTTTGGCTTTGAGGAATATTAATATAATATTCCATTGGGCTTAATCCCCCTTAGCTTAGCCCCTTTTATAGACTCTTATCCCCCCTTCCCTTTCTAGTGGAGTTTAGCCCCCCATACTCCTTCATACGGTCGGTCTACAGTAGTGATGCATTATATTAACAATATGATTGTTTAAATATTACAATATAGGCATGTTGGCCTTTTAGCAATCCAGTCTCTCCATCCTAATAATCACATAGGCAATTCAACCTCATAACATATTTACAAAGGCACTATGGCCCAAAGTATCCTAGCCCACAAACCTATATGTACATTACAACTGGGGATCAACCTGGGGCATTACATCTCTCCATAAAAGGGTGGAAGCATCATCAAGGATCACTTCTCTCACCCCAAAAGTCATGTATCGTCACCTTCGAGTGCCAACTCATCATAAAAAAAGGATTCTCACTTGCTATTTCAACCCACTAAGACTCAAATCATGACATCATCATCACAAATGCAATGCCCAAGGGCTAGGGTGTGACATCATAGGTGAAGAGAGCTCCATGACCTCTCCAAAGAGGTGTGACATCATCTCCAAGAGAACCATCATCCAATCAAGTCCTAATATGCTTAGGGGGTGCATTGTCTAGTTTGTGGGCTTCTTGCCCTCTCAATGGCACATCAAACTATATCTACAATATACAATCTCATATATCCAATGTCCAAGGTCTAGGAGGTGTGGAAAGGTACCCCATGGGATGTCAAACCATCATATGGCCCAACACTCTACATCAAATGTTCAACATCCTCTGTATAGTGCACAATGTCCTAGGTATCATCATAAAAACATCCTCCAAAGGAACATGTCAAGAGTGCATCATGATCAAACCAAGTCCACAGAATTAGGTAATACCAACAATTACAAGATACAAGAGCCATTAGAATCATACAAAGTAAGCCACCACTTGATACAAAATCCACTTTAGCAATCCACATTAAGTATCTTCTTCAAACTTCACACTTGATCAAGACTTTATGCAATTTGCTAAGTTTAGGTATGGGAGGACCATCATAAGACCTTATTAGGTGTGTCAATACCTAGGTAGAGAGATAGTTCATGTGAAACCCTTCAAGGTATATATAATGAATGATGTGACATGGGGTTTGCTTCATGGTCATGGAATCATTGACATGCAAGGTAATCATGCTCCATCCATTTCCATGAGCACCTCTATAGAGGGAGCACTTGTTGCTTGAGATACCATTTCCTTGACTATGTGTGAATTCCAAACCCCTTATTTCCTTGTGATATTTTTTTATTGTTTTGCAAGTCTCATTTTTAGGTTTCAAACACACACTATTTTTCTTACTTGGAACAAGTCCTTTTGATTGATATACATTTAGTGCATTAGGACTAAGGGTGATCGCCTCATACCAAGGGGGAAAAGCTCAAGGTGACATTTGGATTTTGACTTGGTCATTCATTATTCCATTATTTCTTCTTTCTTCTACAACATGCTTTATTTTCTTTTCTTTTATATAGCAGTTGCATCAACCTCGGCATTTGATCCCTTCTTCTCATAGGAGAATGAACCAAGGGTCTGTTGGGGGTACATGTAACAACCATTACTAAAGTATAGGAAAATGAGAGGAATCAAAATGAAAAGTGTTAAATATGGAGGGGAGGGATGTGTTACCCCTATCAAGGCCTCCCAGTAGTACCCCTATTCCCCAAGAGTGACAACATTAGACTAGGACACAAATGATGGCCACCAAGGTGGAATATGGAAAAAATCGTAACTTCCAAACTCATGATACTTTATCTAATTTCAACCCATTATCCTCACCTAAATTTCTAATGCATTAAATGTGACACTTTATATGAAACAATGACTAGTGTACCTCATGTGTGTTGGACGGCCACCATCATATGATGAACCATGTTGATGAAGTGCAATGAGTTGATATGGATGAGGGGGGAGGAATCTAAGGGGATGTTGTCTATGGATACTATCGATCGTCATCGTCATCATTGGGATAAATGTATTCATTGCAAGCCATGAGACGTGATCTCCTCTAGTTACTCCTAAGTTAGAAGGGGTAACAATGTCTTAAGGTTTGTATCCAAGGGGCTTGAGTTTCTTCACTACTCTTTACAAGTGTTTCTTGTGGAGGTAAATCCACAACTTGTCTCCAATGTAGAAGTAATTATCTTCTATTTTCTAGTCATTTATATCCTTATACTACTACTATCTTTTCGCAAGTTGTTGCTACACTTTCAAGTGTATGTCAACTCCTTTCCAAAAGTCTACTTGCCTTCCTCTCTTCTCCTTGCACATTTTCTTTGTCCTTTTACTATCCATACACAATATCAAAAGGTGATGGAGGTAGATAGCTAAAGAAATTCTTGAAAGGTGACTTGTTTTTGGAAGAATGGAGTGCTCAATTGTATGAATGCTTAATATACACAAGTTTCTCATCCCATTTTTTGGATGTTTTTTGTTGCAACCTCTCAACAATTGCACCAACATCTAGTTGGAAACTTTGGTTTAGCCTATAGTATGGGGATGGAACATAATGGAATACCTTATCTTGGTATCCATTCTTTCATGAAGTGTTGTCCAAAATTTTCCCAAGATCTTGTTATCTCGGTCGAATATGATGAAGATCAAAAATCCAAAATGTACCCACACATGAGTGAAAAACAACATAGTTGCTTCTTGTCTAGTGATAGTCTTTTTACATGGAATGAGCACATGCAACTTTCTGGAGTATTCCACAACTACAAAAAATAAATCATGCTCTCTTGGACATGGAAAAACCTCCAACAAAGTCCATGGAGATAGTCTACCAAGGTTTATTTGGTGGGGGTAATGGCATGTATAGTTCAAGTTCATATTGCTTGGCTTACTAGTTCTACAAAGAACACAATGCCTAACAAACCTAGCCACTTAATCATGTGTCTTTAGCCAATACACATACCTTTGCAGATTTTCCATTGTCTTTGTTATACCAAAATGTTCAACTATCTTGGAAGTGTGATCTTCTCTCATCAATTGAGTTCTTATATCTTGTGGTATTCACAACTTTTCTAGCTTATATAGTGGCCCATTTTGGAGATGGTATTTATTCCCTTCCATATCAATAACGAGTCATTCCTTCTACTAATGGTACATGTCTTTGAAGTCTTCATATCTATGATAATATTCACTTATCAAATCATGAGTGAAGGGCTCAAGTTACATTAGCATACCAATCAATGAAATCTTATTTAGTGGGGGTCATGAAAACATGTCAACTAGCATGTTTGTAGCCCCTTTCATATACTTGATCAATATATATAATTTTTGTAGGAATCCCAACCATCTATAATTCCTCACTTGTTGCATTTTTATTTAGATCTGTAGATGCTACAGAGGTTGATGGTCGATGCTTCCAATTCTTCATCACTTGAATGGTAACACACACCAGTCTTCCTCCTTGCATAAACATTTCCCTTAAAGCATAGTTGCTTACATCTATTTCTAGTTCAAATGGATTCAATAAATCGATCATGGCTATGGCCAAAGAATTGTTGATCTTTCTCTCCAGTTCTTCAAATGCCCTTTGTTCTGGGTTGCCACTATGAAAACTCTTTCATTCTCTAGTCATGACATACAATGGTGCTACTACTACTAAAAATTTTCTATGAACTTCCTTGGGTATTGATATGCTCCCATGAAACAATTAATCTCTATCAAGCTAGTAGGAATATACCATTGGTTGATGGTTGCAATCTTGTCGAGATCCATGCTCAGCTCTCCTCCACCAATCATATGTCTAAGATAAATCAAGGAATCCTTTCCAAGTTCACATTTCTTTAAAGTTGCAACTATATAATTCTTTTTCAACATCTTTGGTACTTGTGTCACATATTAAATGCATGAAAGTTTCAAGTGAATTACATGAACTAAAAGGCATCACTAACCATTCATACAAACCTTAACTTATCTTGAATGTCATCTTCCACACATCTTATGATTTGATCCTTACTTTATGGTTTCCTAATTTGAGGTCCATCCTGGTGAAAAACTTGACTCGTTGCAGTTGGTCCAATAAGTCATCAATCCATGGAAAGAAATATATATTATTGATGGTGAATTTATTCAAGGCATGATATTCAATGCACATTCTCTAGCTTACATCCTTCTCGAGCACCATTATGATGCATGAACTGCATGGTGACACACTAGGCCCGATGACTCCCTACTCTAACAATTGTTGCAATTGTTTATTCACTTCATATACTTCCATGATGGTTTTCTACACAGTGTAATGTTTGGAAACAAAGACTCCAACAACAACTGAATTGCATGCTCAACCTCTCTCTTGGGTTGCATCCCTCAAGGTTCTTGGAACACCTCCTTGTAGTATTTAATTAGTTGTTGTTGAAGTTGCTCACTATTACATATGTCCAAGGATTCCTTCATCTCCACTTAATTTTCCTAACCTTGACACTTTCCTTCTCTCAAGAAAAACAAGATAAACTTCTTAGTATTGCTAACAATTATTATCACTTGATGAGCATTGATTAAAATTAGTCTTGCCCTTGTGTGCTTTTATGGAAAAATCATTCCCTTCTTTGATGAGCCAATATTTATTTTCTCTCATCTTGAAGATGTCATATCTCACATATAGGTATGGGCTTCCCAAGATGACTCTACACACATCCAATGGAACTATATTTGCTACCATTTCATCCGTGAAGTTTTGGTTAATGGAAAACCCGAATCTATGTTATTTGACCACTCTTAGTTCAACATCTTGTCTTATCCAACACAAATGATATAGCTATGGATGATCATGAGTCTCTAGGCCAAGATTCTCAACCAATTGTATAAATTTAAAATTCAACTCTGAACCGAGATTAAAAAAAAAAATCCACTTTAGCTTGTTTTATTTGGATCTTTATGTGAAATAATGGAGTCATCTCCTTCTCATACTTGGGACTAAAGATGACCAATGATACCTCCTTATGAACAATAGTGCAACTAATTTTCCCTTAAAAATATAAAGTAATTTCCACCCTTTCTTCTCCATCTATAACTACCAAAGCTTTCTTATTTTTTCTTCTGAAAGCACTTATGGTGTTTCTAAGAGTGTAATTTCCAACACTCTTCCTCGATCTGTCCCTTTCTCTCGCAATATTTGAAATACTTGGTGGAAGGTATTATTTCTTGTGTTGTTTATAAATGCTTTTTGCAACTTGATTCTTCTTGTTCTTCACTTTCCTCTATTGCTCTTGCGTTTCTATTTGCTTATGCATGTCAAACTATTGTTTCCACTTGTCCCCTTCAAGGTACCATGTTTGGACACTTGATTCATCAATTGATTTGGGCTTGAAGGGAATCAATTGTCTCCATATTTGAAGGATTAAGTCCCCCAAATACTTCACAACCATTTGAGGGAGGCTCCTAACTAAATAACTCTCTTCCTTAACTTTGTGGTGAATTCTTGCACCGATTGACCTTGCCTTTACATGAAATAATGCCACATAATATATTAGTTCTCCACATAATCGATTGGGAAGAAATAATATTTAAGCATACCCTTGAACACTTCCCAATCAATCATTAGTGGCTCATCTTCAAGTGCTCTTACTACAACATCATTTTTCTACCATGCCAATGCATGGCCTTCAAGCTTCAAATGAGAAAATGAAACTCTTTGCTTTATAGTGACTTCATGTACATTGAAGTACACCTCCATATGTTGCAACCACTAATTTGATTTGATGGAATTCACTTCTACTTCGTATGGTTTTATTTCAAACTTTCCCTCTACATAGAAAGGCACATAAGTTCGGTTACAGCT
>ML820498.1:62799-76719 GCA_009831015.1 Picea engelmannii | reverse complement strand
AAGACCTAATTGGTCTATCGAACCTTAAGAGGGTAAGTGATTACTTGGGATTCTTTAGAATTTTGTCTCTGTGATCGAAAATCATTAAGAAAAGATTTCCAATATCACCATAGTTTTGTTGAGTTAAGAGGTTAGGAAGGTTGATAGTGTGACAAATATTTTGAAAATGAGATCTAATCTAGGTATGGGATGGAAAATCTAAGAGAATGTTCCTTTCATATTCAACCTTCTTAGTGTATGGGGAAACCCTAGCCGCAGAATCCTAGCCCCAAGGGTCGTGACTATTGCTCATGAGAAGGATCCATGTTTGGTTTTGCATGGAGGTGGTTTGGTTCTGATCTGGTTTCCGATCTCTCTTATCCGGGTGCGGATCTTGTGAATTTGTGAGTGGTTTTTTTTTGTGTTTCCTTCTTGTGGTGGGTTGGTGGTATTGTTTCTTGTTAGATTTAGTGCTTGTATGCTCATATTCAGTGTTTCCTCTCTAGTTCCTGGTGGGATTTGATCTGTTGTGAGATCACTTGTGTTTTTGTGTTGGTCGGGGCTTCCTTAAGCTTTTTCTCTGTGATTGTTGGTGCCATCCATCTTGTGGCTTTTGTTTTTCTCTCAGATCAGGGGTATGTGTCCCTTGATATGGTGCTCTAGTGCGCGGTCCTGGTGTTCTCATGCTTGATCTTTCAGATATTGTTTTCTGATCCCGCTTCTGGTCTGCCTTGGCGATGTTATTGTTTCGATAGCTCCTTCTTTGGTTTTTGAGGTTTTTTGTGATGAGTGTGGGGTCATTTGGGTTTCTTCATCGCGTTGTGGGTGTGAACTCTCTTGAGGTTTTTTTTTTTCTGATGTGTAGATCTGGGACCGTATGGTTTTTTTCATGGTGTTGCAGGTTTCTTGGTGCAACCTTTCTCTCTTTTATGGTAGGTGGTTGTCTCCTTTTCTTGTTTCTTCGTCTTTTCCCTTGTTCGTTCAGGGTTTGATGCATATTCAGAGTTTCTCTAGGGGCCATGGTGTTGATGTCATGATTCTTTGTTTTTGGTGCTTTGGGTTTGGAGTTTTGTTTCCCTTTTGTTGGGGCCTTGGGTCGGTCTTTTTCCTGCCTCACTTTCAGTATTCTTTCCATTCTCTTCTGACTGAAATTTGGTCAGAGATTTGGTGAGAGTATTGGTTTGGAGCATAGTCAATCTTTTGAGGTCTTATCCTAGGGCGGGAAGCTATTGGGCCTTTTTTCTATTGGTTGTGTGAAGGTGTTTTTGTTGATCGTGGGTGTAGGGTTCTTTCGACTTATGGTCTCCATAATGATTGTATGCCTCTATGACTTGGTTCGTCTAGCCATTGGAGTTTCTATGGAGGTTGTCTCTGTTGCTTCTTCATCGCAGGGTTTGGGGTTTTCTCTATCTACAACTTTTGATGTTGGAAATTTTTTTGTCCCTATGTTTCTATAGTTGTTCCAAATCATGTACGTTCACTTTACCCATAGTTTGGTGGTGCTTAAGACACCTACAAAAAGTAATTTGGTTCTCTCTAGATGAATAGAATTAATTTTTTTTTGTGGGGCCATCATGGCTAATGAATCCCACCAAAAGAGAGTAAAGTCACAATATGATCAGAAAAATCATCCTCAAACTTTTCCAGAAGGTGACTTGGTGTTGATCTATGATCAAGACCATGATAAACTGGGCACAGGAAAATTCGAACATCTGTGGCATGGGCCCTATGTTGTCAAATTCACTATTCAAAAAGGATCCTATGAGTTAGTTGATTACGAAGGAAATATTCTCCTAGAGCCTTGTAATGGGCTCTACTTGAAAAAGTACTATGCATAAGCCTCGCGCTATCTAGTGATTTTGTACCATATTTATTATAGTACAACATGGTTGTCTTTGTTTTCCTTTTATGTGATAGTATTTGTCAATCTGGTTATCCTACTTAATGCTTGCGATTAAGATTTCATCATTCCCCTTACCCTATTATGCATATTTGGATGGAGCTAGTCTCACCTCCCAAAATATCGCTTCCACTGTTTGGGTGATACTTTCACCCACCAACGAAATAGTCAGCTCTAGGGGCACCTATCTAGGACGTGCAACAAACAATGTTGTCGAATACTGTGTCATCATTGAAATTTTGACCGAAGCATCTACTTTGGGCATGCATCACCTGAGAGTACGCCTAGATTTTGAGATCATTGTTTCACACCTCAACACGACCTACTCTATTTGACATCCTATCCTTTTTTGGAAATATTTAAGGGTAGAACTCATGGAACGATCATTTCATTTTATCACTTATGAACATATACCAAGAAAATTCAATTCCTTAGTTGACGCACTAGAAAGTTTTGCGTTGAATTGGAATCTACTTCATTAAAAAGAATTATATTATACAAACATTGTATAAACCATTTCATCACATATATATAACAAAAAATCACAAAGCCCTATATCCATATATATATATATAATGTGTGTCCAAAAAAATCCAAAATTGGTATAACATAACAAAATTGGGCTTTCTACCGATATATCCATAACATAAAAAGCACCAAAAGTCCATCATACTAAAGAACATTAATCATCTCAAGGATCCCTATGGTCATTATAACAAATGACTGCTCATGTGACCTTCCACAAAAGGTTCCCAAACCAGTTCCCCACACCTACAATTATCCTCTGCATACATAGAGGTATATCGTTCATGTGTGCCACCAGAATGCCCATAGTCAAATGATCGAGGTTCTCCTCAAGATCCCCCAAGAGATCTGCATGAGCTCTCCCACCATGCAGTCCTCTCCCAATCCTGAGTTGTTCACCTCACCTATTCAATGTCGACATCCCCACTGGACGTACTGGTGCACAGTCTATCCATCAAAAGTTATTTTTATGTTACACAAAAAAACATTATATATCATAAAATCACAAAAACATTAAAAATATAATAAATACAAATATATTGAAAATTGTATCTATCTTACCGAACTCATCACTAAACCTTTCCCCCTCAGGGATAACCATATCTGGATCATCACGGTAATCCACATCGTCATATGCATAATCATCTATCACCATTATCTAGCGATCTCAATATCAAAACAAATTGGCGTCAAATTGGAATTTTGTCCCCCCACCCCGAGTCAGGATAACAGATCTATCCATTTCTTCATAGCTGGATCTCTATACCCAGCATTTTCCACCACCTCCCATTGTCGTGATGAAGGAACCCTCTTGAAAAAGAAATATAGAAAGATGGATCCATAAAAAAATTGCTTTTGTCGACCCAACCTACACTTGGTTAACTAGTCCTTCATATTCACCAACACTGCAACACATCGATTATATATTGTAGGGGATAGACTCATTAGAGCATAATCTACTTGGATCCTCAAATTCAAGTGTGCCCCAATACTCCCTGTCGCCCGTTGTTATCACATAAACATGTGTGGGACTGTTTTCCCTAAGGAGTGCCCCCTTTTGAAAACAACTGGGAAGAAGTGGGTCAAAAACCCACTTTTCCTAAGTATTTATGATCTGGCGCATTTAGTTTATGAGGTGCGTGGATCTAGGCAATCAGGATCTATGCACCCATATCTACAGACAGGGTCCAATTCCGAACCCCCCCTTGGTCGTTCTTCTTTTAATGGGCAGGGGGGGGGTCCGATATGGTGTCGCACAAATCTGAACGGTTGGGATTGAAGAACCTAGATCTGCGGCTGAGGATTGAGTCTAGACCCCCCTTGCCATTCTAAATTTAATGAGGGGGGGGTTTGATATGGGAAGTTTTGTGTGGTCCCCCCTAAAACCCCTTACTACTTCCTCCTCCACTTACCGCCTTCGCCTCCCGGTGACAAGTGTCCCCCACTCTTCCTCTCTTATTCCCCTGACACATATCCCACTTCCCTCCTGCCTTTCACCACCACAGCCATCCTCCACTATCCTAGGTGTCATGTCCCCTTTCCCTTCATCCCTCTTATTTCCTGACACCTGTACCCCCATGCTCCATGCCACTTCCACCTATGTCCTATCCATTTTCCCGTGAACTTCTCATCCAGTGTCACAACCCCTCGTCTCACCTTCACATTGTTGGTGTCATCGCCCTCCCTGTCAGATCTTCATCCACGTTCACAGATTGGGCCCCCTCGTAGTAGTCCAGTGAAGAAGTTGTGGCCAAGGAAAGGCCGCCATGTTTTCCAAGTGCAGAGTTGATCAGGCCTTACCTTATCCCAAGAAAGAAGTTATTGAGGTAGTTTACGGTGGTTGAATGTCATCTCCTTCCATAAATAGAAGGTTGGAAAGGGACAAGCTTAGAGGCAGACTGTTCATCCATCCTGACAGAGATTGCGTCTGACAACCGACTGCATGCAGTATGACCATCATCTACATGTACATCTTGGCAGAGAAGCTCGTCAACAGAAAGCATTAAACTCATGTCATGATCGTGCCTTTAGCAATGGAGCCAGCTCCAAGTATTTAGAGGCATTTTTTCCATTTTTGTGACTATCGATGGTAGAGCTAAGCTCCCAATTGTAAAGTTTTGATGGAGCACTATTTTTCCAGGGTTATGCATTTGTATCTGAGACTTCATGTTTAATGAAAGTCAACTTCTTTCCATCTCTGTAAAATCTTTGTTAAGACACTTGGAATTGGAGGATCTAATCGAGGGTTTCGATGTTGTAGGATGATGTATGGTTGATCATTGCAATTTTCACACCAGTTTTAATCAGTTCCATGTGTTATCTTCTCTCTCTCACACTGGATAGCTTGGAATTGGAGGATCTAGTCAAGTTGTTACAGTAGCATTGCAATGCTCGGAATTGGAGGATCCAGTCGAGCCGTCATTATAGCTGTTGTAACTGTGTCATTTAGGCACATTCCAGTGTTTTGTTTTTCTTCTCCAAGATGTTGGAAGGCCTAATGATCATAACAGTCTTGTTCATATTTCTCACCAAGTCTTCCCTCTGTCCATTTTTAAAATCATCTTACTAACGGAAGTTAGATCAAGACCTCACTTGTTCATGCATAGCATGGTCCAGGATTATGAGTTAAAATGATATTGTTTTGAGTTTACTGATGGGTGTCGGGCTTACTCCTGTTGCAATCTAGGAGTGACTTCTGACGCTAACATTTCTAGCACCGTTTTCGGGGATGAAGTTGAATATTTTCCCCAGGATTGAACGACGTTGAGCCTCTAATTCTGAAGGTGCATCAGGCATCAGAACTTTCTAAGATTGTTATTGTGCACCTGGCAACTCCATCATGACAACTCCACTATGGCGGACCTGTTGTTTCAGTTATGGCTTCAAGAGGTAGACAACGAGGTCTACCCCCCAGCTACCCTTGGCAACACCTAAATCAGATCTAGAGAAATTCATCAAAAGGGGAAAGGTCCTCAGAGAAGGATATTCTATTGTTGAACCAAGTATTTCTGATAGTTCTCATCTTCCTCTATTAGAAACTTCATTATCCGCTTCTCATTTTCCTAGCAGACCTTTTACTAAAGTTTCCCTTTTTCTAAACTTTGGGGCTATTCTTGCTGAGTTTTCTTCTCCTGGTCTTGGACGATCAAGGGAAACTCTTGTCACTCCTATCTCCCCTGACGTTGCAGCCTAGTCTAGACTAAGGAATCCATAAGATTTTCCTACCCTAGGCTTTACCACACCTCCTCCTGTTATTGTTGTTGTTGTTGTACCCACACCAGCCCCTTCTCCTTCTAACCCAACAACCTTCACTTCAAATCCTTTATTGTTTCCCTTTCCTCCTGTAAGCTCAGTTTCATTTTCCCATGTTCAAATTCGTTCTCCTCCTAACTCTCCTCCACCTAATATCCCTATGTTTGGTGCTAATCCCCCTGGAAATAGGATGGATTCCATAGTGGTTGCAAGTTATGCCCCTCTAGTCCTACCCGAGCCATTGAATCCTCTCCCTGTTGGATATTACTTGAAATATATGCCTAAATTCACTAGGGAGGAGGACATAATTGCTAAAGAGCACCTTGTTGCCTTCTATAGTTATGTAGACAACCTGAACATTGAAAATGAAGATGTCTGGATGAGAGTCTTTTTCCAGAGCCTTGATGGTGAGGTTAGGAAATGGTTTAGGGGACTGACCCCTGGATCTATTGTTGGGATTGAGGCTCTAGATAATTCCTTCTTGAGACAGTGGGGAGATAAAAAAGATTTCATGTATTACATGACAGAGTTTGGGTCCTTGAAAAGAATGGAAGGAGAGTCTGTCTATGATTTCTCCAAAAGATTCAATAAAATGTACAATAAAATCCCTACTGAGATCAAACCCTCAGAAGCCTCTGCCAAAATCACTTATGCTAGTTCTTTTGACCCTGATTTTTTCCTCGTACTTAGAGAAAGAAGAGCCACTTCCCTAGATAACATGCAAGATGCACTCTTGGAAGTAGAATCCAATGTGCTGGCAGTTAATAGGCTCAGGAGAAAATCTGTCAAAGAAAGGGGAAAAGGGAAATCTGAGGCATCAACCTTTGGTTCTTCTACAACTCACCCTCAATTAGATGAGTTGACAAAGATGGTAAAGTCTCTATCTACAAAGATGGAGAAAATGAAATTGGAGGGGAAACAGACATAAAGAAATCCTCAGAATGCAGACAACAGAAGCAACTTCAAGAGGACAAACAACCATGTTCCCTGGATTATGCCAAGGGAACAAAGGAACATAGATAGGGATGATCAGAGGATTCAAACCCCTCTCCAAAATAACCTAGTTGATGATGAGGAGAGGGAAGAACAAGAACTAGACCCTGAAATTCACTGTATTGAAGACACATCACCTTTCCCCCATTTGACTCAAGCAGAATATGAAGAATCCCTCATGAACAGCCAAATAAATGAGTTGAGTAAAGGGGAGAAATCCAGCAACAATCCTAACAAATACAATCTCAGATCGAAGAAGAAAGAAGGGAAGTCTGACATCCCTAATCAACCT
Source organism: Picea engelmannii (assembly GCA_009831015.1). Classification (NCBI taxonomy): domain Eukaryota; kingdom Viridiplantae; phylum Streptophyta; class Pinopsida; order Pinales; family Pinaceae; genus Picea; species Picea engelmannii. The sequence continues at coordinate 69,778 of ML820498.1, read as the reverse complement.
CTTGTTGCAGAAAAGCATGATAAGTCCACAAAAAATACAACCAAGGAAAGGAAAACTCAGAATATCTCACCAATAGTCAAAGACCAAATCCCAGAGGTGAGGGAAGCTCCTAAGCCTCCTTCCCCCTTTAACTTTGAGCACAAAATTCAAAAGATCAGGATTCATGTACCCCTTTCAAAGCTAGTCAAACATAAAGAGTTCAAAATATCCCTCTCCAAACTGCTACAGTCCAAGTCTCCTCAGCTTTCCACAGACTCGGTGAATCTTCAAGACGAGAAGCCAACAATCATCCTAGGACCTATGGTAGAATATAGAGATGATTCATCCCCTCCCTTTTACACATCCCTGAACATACATGATAAGGTGTTGCACAATTTCCTGATGGATTCAGGGGCTTCCCACAACCTCATGCCCAAAATAGTTATGGAAGTGCTGGGACTGGAAGTAAAAAAGGCCTATCATGATTTATACTCCTTTGATTCAAGGAGGGTGCAATGCCTTGGAGTCATCAAAGATCTGGTGGTATCATTGTTTCAGCTTCCAATTAAGAGTGTGGTTATGGACATTGTGGTAGATGATGTCCCTCCCAAGTTTGGCATGTTATTGTCAAGATCTTGGATTAAAAAGCTTGGGGTAACATTGTAGATGGATCTCACACATGCCATCATTCCAGTCTTTGGAGGGGAACACAGAAGACTGTACATAGAGGCTCAACTAGCCTACATTGTCAGTGATGAGGCAGACCCCACCAATCATCCCATATTTTCCCTTGACACTGATTTAGGATCCATTTTGTTGCAGCTCACCAACACCCTTGAAGCTCCTCTTCAGCTCAGAAAGCAGTCGATTAACCCCCATGAAATTTCACCCCAAACTACCTCGATATGGAAAATTTTCTTTGATGGGGCTTCCTCCAAATATGTTGTTGGTGTTGGGATAGTTCTTATTTCCCCTGTTCAAGAAACTACATCTCTGTCATACAAATTAGAGTTTGAATATACCAATAATGTGGCAGAATACAAAGCTCTTGTTTTGGGATTAAGGGAATCAAATGACATGGGCATAAAGGAGATAGTTGTGTTTGGAGATGCTTATTTGATTATTCAACAAATCAAGAATGATTATCAGGCCAAGCACCCTCGACTCAAGATCTACAGAAACGAAGTATGGGACCTCATGGACATTTTTTTTGTAGCTTTCAATATATAATTCATTCCAAGGGGAGAAAACACTGTGGCTGATTCTAAGGTTGTTTCAGCCAATAATTTTAGAGTCCCTCTTCCACCTAAGCTCGGGTATGATATATAAGTCAAATATAGACCCTCTATACCTGACAATGTTAAGAATTGAAAGGTGTTTGAGGATGATCTTGAAATTAAGAGGTTCTTGGAGATAGTTGAGGAGTTTTCAACATTACACATTGATCAAGACCCTACCTTTGAAGCAGATTCTCATGTTGATTCTCTTATGAACAAGATTGTTGATCATCAAATTGTTTAATTACCCAACAATCCACTCCAAAGGGACTGGTTCCTTTGGAGAGGTTGTTTGATAACAATGATGTGGCAGTGAGGGGTGATATTTCAAACGATAGTGCTGATACAACTGAGTGCAACATTGGCATGGAGAAGGAGCCAAAATTTGTCAAGTTTTCAAGCAGCTTGAAAAGAGAGCAGAGGGTTGAATATGTTGAACTATTGAGAGAATTTGCTAATGTTTTTTCTTGGACCTATGAAGACCTCAAGACATATGACACAACTGTCATTGAGCATAAGATTCCCCTGAAGGAAGAGGCTATGCCTTTCAGGCGAAATCTAAGACAAATCAATCCTATGTTGCTACTTGTCATGGAGAAAGAAGTAAAGAAGTTGTTGGATTCTCAAATCATAGTCCCTTTGAGATATTATGAGTGGGTGGCCAATCTAGTCCCAGTAAGAAAAAAGAGTGGAGAAATCAGACTTTGTGTTGATTTTAGAAATCTGAACAGAAGCTCAAAGAAGGAAAATTACCCCCTACCAAAGATGGAACATATATTGCAGAGGGTAACAGGTGCATCCAGGATATATATGATTGATGTCTTTTTTTGCTACAATCAGATATCATTCCTACCTGAGGACCGAGAAAAAACAACCTTCACCACTCCTTGGGGCACATTTATGTATGCCAAAATGCCCTTTGGATTGATGAATGCAGGGGAAACATTTCAGTGAGCCATGGACATAGCCTTCATTGGGGAGAAAGATCAATTTGTAGTCATCTACCTGGATGACATCACAGTCTTCTCCAGATATGATAAAGAGCATTTTTGTCATTTGAGGAAGGTTTTCTTGAAATGCAGAAGGTTTGGCCTTTCCTTAAATCCCAAGAAGTCTTGGTTTGCTATGAAGGAGGGAAAGTTGTTAGGACATATAGTATCAGCAGAGGGAGTGAGAATTGATCCTAGTAGGGAGGAGGCAATTCAAACCTTGTCACTTCCCAAGTCCAGAAAAGAAGTCCAGGTGTTCCCGGGAAAGATTAACTTCCTAAGGAGGTTTGTCTCAAATTTTGATGAGTTGGTAAAGCACATCATAGCCATGCTCAGGAAGGGGAATGAAGTAAAATGGATTGTTGAACCCGGGGAATCTTTCAACCAAATAAAAAGAGCATTGACTAAGGCACCTGTACTGATCAGTCCTAATTATTCCAAGGATTTCCTAATATTTTATTTTTCTTCTTTTGATACAGTCGTTGTTGTTTTATTGCAAAACAACGATGAAGGGATGGAACAACCTATTTCCTTTTTTAGTAAGGCGTTAAGGGATGTTGAGATCAGGTATGAAATCATGGATAAGCAAGCCTATGGCCTGGTGAAATCTCTCAAAGCTTTCAGAGTCTATGTCTTGCACTCGAAGATAATTGCATATGTTCCTTCAGCCTCTGTGAAGGACATTCTTATACAACCTGACATAGATGGGAGAAGGAGTAAATGGATTGCCAATATCCTTGAGTTTGATATGGAAATAAAGACCACCAAGCTAGTTAAAGGGCATGATTTATCCAAGTGTTTGGTTGAATCCAATTTTAAGGCCTTGGGGGTTAACCTCATCAGTTTTTGTTCAGAAAATCAATAGGCCAAATTGTCCAGCCAAGACTCTCCAGATCGTTTACCACTAACAGAATGCTCCTGGTATAGAGACATTTTATATTTTCTACAAGAATTAAAGCCTCCTAATGAAATCAGGAAGAGAAAGGCAAGAGATTTAAAGCTCAAACAAATCAGATATTGCCTTATTGACCAGGCCCTGTATTAGAGAGACCCTCTAGAAGTGCTCCTGAGATGTCTAAACCCACAGGAAGCGAAAAGAGTTATGTTTGATTTCCATAGAAGCATGTGTGGGGGGAATCATTTTTGGAAAACCACAGCCTACAAAATTCTCAGGGGTGGGTATTTCTGGGCCACCTTATTCACTGACATCTGCAGAGAAGTCAAAGCTTACATCAAATGCCAAATATTCTCAGGAAAGAAGTAGCTCAGATCTCTTCCACTAAATCCTGTAGTAGCTTCAAGACCCTTTCAACAATGGGGGTTGGACTTCATTGGAGAGATTCATCCTCCTTCAAGTGGCCAACATAGATGGATCCTGACTACAATAGACTATTTCATCAAGTGGATAGAATCTATCCCTACTAGGAGTGCTTCACACAAGGTAATCATCATCTTCCTAGAGGATATCATAGCAAGATTTGGCTATCCTATCAGAATTGTCACTGATAATGCTGCATCCTTCAAGTCTGAGCCTCTGGTCAAGTTTTGTGAGCAGTTTGGGATTTCACTGATTCACTCCACTCCCTATTATCCTCAAGGCAATGGACTGGTAGAGTCTTCTAACAAAAGTATGATCAATCTCATTAAAATATTGTTGGAAGACAATAATAAGGCATGGGATTCAAAACTCAAATTCACTATGTGGGTTGATTGAGTGAAAACCAAAAGGTCCCTAGGCACCTCCCCTTTACAACTTGTTTATGGGACAGAAGATGTATTTCCCACTCATCTGGCTCTACCTATAGCAAAATTATTTCAGGATTATGAAGGGGAGCCCGACAATATGTTCAGAAGAATTCATTAGCTGTTGGAAGTGCAGCAGACCAGAGAGAAGTTAATGGATAGAGTTCATGGTCATCAGTAGAAGATCAAGAAGGCATTTGCCAAGAAGGTCAGGAAAGGATAATTTGAGCTGGGAGATCTAGTTCTTAAGTGGGATGCACCCATGCAGGATAGAGGCAAACACAACAAGTTTGAAGCCCTCTGGATTGGGCCCTTCAAAATCTCTGACGTATTTTTAAGCAACACCTATAGGTTGCAGGATTTGGAGGGTGAAGAATTTTTTAATGGCCCTGTGAATGGGAATTTCCTAAAGAAGTATTTTGTTTGAGCCACAAGTGGCTCTTTGGTTTTTGTAAATATTGTTTTCTTGTTTGTCTTTGGCTTAATAAATAACTCCATAGCCCACAACAAGGCATTGAAGCTGCAAAAGAGTTATCGACAGCTTGCAGGGGGCGTGTCGTCCCCCATGGAGCCTAATGTTATCACATAAACATGTTTGGGGCTATTTTCAATAAGGAGTGCTCCCTTTGGTGAACAACTGGGAAGAAGTGGGTCAAAACCCCACATTTCCTAAGTATTTGTGATCTGGCGCATTTAGTTTATGAGGTGCGTGGATCTGGGCGGCCAGGATCTGCGCATCCAGATCTACAGACAGGGTCCAATTTCGGACATGTTATGCATTTGTATCTGAGACTTCTTGTTTAATGAAATTCGGCTTCTTTCCATCTCTGTAAACTCTGTGTTAAGACACTCGGAATTGGAGGATCCAGTCGAGGGTTTCAATGTTGTAGGATGATGTATGGTTGAACACTGCAATTTTCGCACCAGTTTTAATCAGTTTCATGTGTTATCTTCTCCCTCTCACACTGGATCGCTTGGAATTGGAGGATCCATTCAAGTTGTTATAGTAGCATTGCGATGCTCGGAATTGGAGGATCCAGTCGAGCCGTCACTATAGTTATTGCAACTGTGTCATTTAGGCACATTCCAGTTTTTTGTTTTTCTTCTCCAAGCTGCTGGAAGGCCTGATGCCCATAGCAGTCTTGTTCATATTTCTCACCAAGTCTTCCCTCTGTGCATTTTTAAACTTAGCTTACTGACGGAATTTAGATCAAGACCTCACTTGTTCATGCATAGCCTGGTCCAGGATTATGAGTTAAAATGATATTTTTCTAAGTTTAATTCCATTCGGTCACCCTTTATAAACAACCTGTGACATATAAACTGATGGGTGTTGGGCTTACTCTTGTTGTAATCCAGGAGTGACTTCCGACGCTAACACCCGTGTAATGGTAAATAAAACGGTACGTAGGGTCAAATCCACTACTTGATTAATATCCAACTTATTGTTTCTCTTCTGTGTACCTCCATTACAGTAATGGGCCACATAGTCATCCACCCGATCTGCACCACCCTCTTGCGACCTACCAAGACTACGGTGGCACCACGACAAGACAATCTCTTCATAAAGTAAATATCCTCAATTTCCAAGCTTAATATCTAGTCTCATACAACAAAATGTTGGTGATATACATCCCACATATCAACCAACCTTTATAACATCACTGGTTGTGCTCACATGTTCTGACATAGGAAGAACTTTAGTAACCCACAATTCCTTAAATCATCTAAAGTCAAAGGATCCTCCAACACAACATTATCATTCTCTTCATGTTCGCATTCTTTCCACTCCAACATCGTTGCTTAAACCTTCCAAAAAAACCAAATTGTTTTTTAGAACCCATTCATATACAATACTCATCAAAAATTTTGCAAAACAATTCTAGAAAACACACTTGGTCGCGAATTTCCTGAGCAGACAGGGAGACCAATTGTGACCACTTTGTTTGGTCACAACCTCTTTTGGTCGACAGGGTGACCAGCCAGGACCATACTGGTTGGTCACCCCTCAAATCTACTATGGTCATGACCAATCTTGATATCCTCCTTCACACAAAGCGACCAAACCATTAGGTCTCTCCCCGCAAAGAGGCTAGTCGCGACCATGCAAACTTGCAAATTTTCAAGTCATGCCATGAATAAATAAATGCATTAAAAAAATGCAAGGTGGGTTTTGTAATATGAGGTCCAACCTGTTGTTTTCTGGCTAAAAGGTACATGATCCGTGGTTCCATGCTCCACAATCACTGCTCCAAATTTGAAAAAGAAAAAGGATCCCCAAATTTTCACCAACGTAAATGGGTAAAATGAGGTAAAAACCCTATTTTTTAACCACATATAGCTTCATATTAATCATGTTCACACTATAAAATATTTCTTTTCCTTCATTTTTGGATATTTATCATTTTCTTTTCTCATGGCACCATACTCTAACCATATTTTTTTTAGGAACACTATCGACATAAGTTATGGAACCATTATATGGAGCCTCTTTTAAGCTCTTTTTGTACTCCTTAAAACAAGAAAAGATCATCGAGTATGATTGTCATTTCACATTCGTATCATGGATTCGAAAATATGTCCACCTGGTATAAGTTTACCCCTTTTTTGGGTCAGACAGACTATTTGCAAAAAAGGAACACCCATGTACAAAATCCCTACAACAATGGCAACACCAACATTGATGTCAACACCAATCATTCATGGAAACACTTGGACATGGAAATGCTCATGCTCCCTCTGTGATCATTTATCCTCATCAATGTTCATATTGCCACATCAATGTGACTATCTCTCTCCATTTGACATCAATGGAAAAGGGTAGTTCTCTCCTTAGGGATGCTCCCCTTGCCTGAACTCTCCTTGGGGATACTCCCCCTTGTCTCGATGCCTTTGAGCTTCCTATGAATCATATCTCCCCCTTTGGACAAGGGATATCACTCGGATGCAATGCCGATGGCATGGATTTCAGTCATATCTCCTCCTGGAATC
>ML820498.1:32036-47715 GCA_009831015.1 Picea engelmannii | reverse complement strand
GGAATTCATCAACCCTTGGAATGTGGAAGGTGCATTTGTAAGGCCAAAAGGCATGACCAAAAATTCATAATGGCCTTCATGAGTTCAGAATGTTGTTTTTGGGATATCTTCTTCCTTCATTTTGATATGATGATACCCTGAACAGAGATCCAATTTTGTGAAATAGATTGCTCCGTGTAGTTCATCTAACAATTCATCAATGACGGGAATGGGAAACTTATCTTTAATAGTGATATTGGTGATCTCTCTATAATTTGGACACATACGCCATGAGCTATCTTTCTTGAATACCATTACCACTGGTACAGAGTAAGAACCTTGGCTAGCTCTAATAATGCCAACATCTAACATTTCTTCAACCATGTGCTCAATTTCACTCTTTTGGGTGTAAGGGTATCTGTATGGCCTGATGTTAGGAGGAACACTCCCGGGAATTAGGTGAATTTCATGATCATGATTTCGAGTGGGTGGAAGACCTTTGGGAATATATTCAAATAATTTGGAATGTTTATCAATGATCCTTTGGAAATATTGAGGAATAGATGGCTTAGATGTTTTAACATCTAGTGAGCATAGTTGTGCAATAATGCCTTGATACCGCTTTTTCAATAATTTTGTCATGCCGTTAGAGCTTATCACCTTACCGAGTTCCCTGTGATACCTCTTAACTCAATTTTTTTTCCTTCCAATGAAAATTTCATGAAGAGTTCTTGAAAATTAAAAGCCATTGTTCCTAATGATTGTAAACATTGGATTCCTAGTACAACATCTACACCACCCATGGGTATAGAAATCATTGGACTATTCATTACATATTCCCCCATAGTAAGATTGATCTTATTACATTTTCCTAAGCAATTTATAGTTCCTCCATATGAAATCATTACTCGAAACTCTTGGGCTGGATATACAAAGCAATTGAGATCTTTGGCTAATTTATAGTGAATAAAATTATGAGTACTGCCAGAATCAATCAGGACTATTGATTCAGATTATTTTCGGCATGAAATGAGATCAGAGATATAATAAAGAAATGCACAGAGATATCGTAGATATTCAATAATATAACAGAAATGTATCAGAGATGCAACCATAAACACAGATATATACAGTAATACATGATTTCTATTAATGAAAGAAATGTACAGAGACTGTAAAAATACAGAGTAAAAGACTCGCTAGAATGGTGGTAGCTTATCTCTGAGAAGAGATGTGACGGCTACTCGCATTTGCAAGAACATGATTACAGTGAGGCTCTGAGGCTCCTTTTACAATAACCAGGAATGCCAAGAGTCCTAGACATCCAAAAACCTAACCCTAGGAGATGAAGCACCAAAAGTCATGTGGGCCTCATTTGGGTAAGTTAGTACATCAACTTCCCGGGGTCGTAACTTTTGCATACGATCTTCGTTTTAGGCATATGATAGCTCGTTGGAAAGGTATCAATGAGGAGATTTATTTTGGAGGCTTAATAATTCCTTTAGATATCATTGAGAATCTCGATATAAAAAAACCTTCATTTGAGACCTCAAAATGGCCCCAGAAGTTAAAAACTGCTAAAAATAGTAAATTTGCAAATTTGCTAGAAATTTTTTTTGAGCCGGTCGGAAAAGGTGGGTGGCCACCGACATCCACCTAGATCAATCCTCCCTCCTCAGGAAGTAATTTTATCCATTGCATTGAGTTCCCGGGGGATATGGAAAAGCATTTGTTGGATCTGCATCTTGGTGAGTTGCTTGTATTGCTGGAGACATCGCGCTGCTCAATTTGTGGAAGTATGTCAAGAACCTATTGAGGCTGGGGCTGTTCAACAAGTAGAGATACATGAGATATGGTGTGCAGAAGGAATATTTTCTCTTTTTTGTAGCCTTTTCAACCTGCTTCTGTTGGATAGAAGGTGCTTGGGGCGAGGCTGTAGTGGTTGTAGTGTCTTGTTGTTCTCCTTTTGAATAGATTGTGAAGAAGCTAAATTTTGCACTATGAGATACTACCTTGTGACACTTTTTAGGTGGAACAGTAGTTGGAACTACCTCTGGTATTCTGTAGAGATGACCCCCCAGAGAAACAATAACACTACGGGGTCGAGACTCATAAATAGCGTGGCGCTTCCACATATATGGTTGGCCCAAGAGAACATCATCGACATCCAGTGGGGAAACATCACATATTACCTCATCCTTGAAGGTTTGGATGACGTATGACATTGTTGGTTGACACAGAGATGTCTTCCTTGCCGAAGCTGCCCGATGTTGTATGGCTGCGGGTGTGGTGTTGTCGACAATCTCAACTGTTTGACGACCTCTGTTGAGATGAGGTTTTTCTAGCTTCCACTATCAACAATAAAATACAGCGGGGTCCCCTTCACCCACATCTATGAATGAAAAAGGTCCTCCCCCTCTTCAGGATCTATTGGTTCTTCTGGTTGATTTGCTGTGGCCGTGACAATAGCAGTGGGGTCTGTGTCATTGATATTTCCTTTACCAGTATTTTCATAATCGGATTATGAATCAGGGTTCAGCTCCTTATCTTTGATCTCGGCCACCAACGACTGTTTTGAGCGACATTCATCGGTGTTGTGCAAGGGGCTTTTGTGGAAAACACACCATATTTCGGTGTCCTTCTTTGTCTTCCCGTGACCCTTCTTTTCATGTGTCTTGGAATGGTTTTTGAGAGACTGTTTGTTAGGGCCATCTTTGTCATACTTTGGTTGTTGTGGATTTACAGACCTAAATTTCCATTTGTTCTGGTTCTTAAATTTCTGCTCAATTTTAACAACATATCGATAAGCAACACTGACTGATGAGATGTCCAAAAAATCCATTTTAGTCTGGATGTATCTGTGTAGAGCCCCACGGTATTTTAGAACCAAATTTTGCTCAGAGTCTTTGATACCTAGCTTGGTGCGCAAGGTATGGAAGGTATTGGTGAACTCTAGAACTGCTTGGCCCCTCTCTTTCCGCAGTGTGGTCCATCTCATGTATTGGTCCTCATAGTTGCCAACACAGTAATACTGTTCTTTTACCGCATCCACATAAAATTCCCAAGTGGGATCGACCCCATAAATTCCAGACTCCTCTGTGGAACTTTGTTCCCAGTAAGTTTCTCGCCAATGTTTGACATGAGGGAGAGCTTTAAGGAGTGTGAAGGTGATCTTTTCTTTGTCGAAAAAATTGTGAATAGAGAAATAAGCTTCTAGCATAGTTAACCATTTTTCTAGGGCTTCTGCATCTATCTGTCCTTCAAATACAGGAATATCAAAATTAACTTGTACCTTGAAAGGTGAGGTGCTTCCAAAGTGCTCGCTTGGTGAATATGACTCAACTCAAGACTCAACTTGCTATAATTGGACCTTGTCGGGGACATGCACTAAAAAAATGATCAAGAGCAGCCTGCTATGATACCACTGATCCGGATTATTTTCGGCACGAAATGAGATCGGAGATATAATAAAGAAATGCATAGACATATCATAGATATTCAATAATATATCATAAATGTATCAAAGATGCAACCAGAAACACAGATATACAATAATACACGATTTCTATTAATGAAATAAATGTGCTGAGACTGTAAAACTACAGAGTGAAAGACTCGGTAAAATGGTGGCAGCTTATCTCTGAGAAGAGATGTGACGGCTACTCGCATTCACAAGAATATGATTAAAATGAGGCTCTGAGGGCCTTTTTACAATAACCAGGAATTCCAAGAGTCCTATACATCCAAAAACCTAACGCTAGGAGATGAAGCGCCAAAAGTCAAGTGGGCCTCGTTTGGTTAAGTTAGTACATCAACTTCCCGGGGTCGTAACTTTTGCATACAATCTCTGTTTTAGGCGTATGATAGCTCGTTGGAAAGGTATAAAAGAGAAGATTCATTTAGGGGGATCATTCATGCTGTTGGCCATCATTGAGAACCTCTATCTATAAAAACCTTCATTTGGGCCCTCAAAATGGCCCTGTAAGTTAAAAACTACTAAAAATAGTAAATTGCCAAATTTGCTAGAAAATTGTTTTGAGCCAGTCGGAAAAGGTGGGTGGCCACCGATATCCACTTGGATCAATCCTCCCTCCTTACGAAGAAATGGTCTCCATTGCATTGAGTTCCCAGGGGAGATGGAAAAGTGTTTGTTGGATCTGCATCTTCGTGAGTTGCTTGTATTGCTGGAGACATCGCGCTGCTTAGTTTGTGGAAGTATGTCAAGAACCTGTTGAGGTTGAGGCTATTCAACAATTCAAGATACATGAGAGGACGGTGTGTAGAAGGAATCTTTTTTCTTTATTGAAGCCTTGTTGACCTGCTTCTATTGGATAGAATGTGCTTGGGGAGAGGCTGTAGTGGTTGCAGTGTCCTGTTGTTCTCCTTTTGAACATTTTGTGAAGAAGCTAAATTTTGCAGTATGAGATACTACCTTGCGGCACTTTTTAGGTGGAAAAGTAGTTGGAACTACCTCTGGTATTCTGTAGAAATGACCCCCCAGAGAAACAATGACACCGCGGGGTTGAGACTCATAAACAACGTGGCAATTCCACATATATGGTTGGCCCAAGAGAACATCCCAGACATACAGTGGGAAAACATCACATATTACCTCATCCTTGAAGGGTTGGATGTCATATGACAATCGGCACTGTTGGTTGACATGGAGATCTCGTCCTTGCCAAAGCCACCCGATGTTGTATGGTTATGGGTGTGGTGTTGTCGACAATCCCAACTGTTTGACAACCTCTGCTGAGATGAGTTTTTTCTGGCTTCCGCTATCAACAATAAATGCAGCAGGGTCCCCTTCACCCACATCTGTGAATGAAAAAGGGGCTCCCCCTCTTCAGGATCTGTTGGTTCTTCTGGTTGAATTGTTGCAGTCGCAGAAATAGGAGTGGGGTCTGCATCAATGATCTGTCCTTTACCAGTATTTTCATAATCAAATTCTAAATCAAGGTTGAGCTACTTGTCTTTGATATCAACCACCAATGCCTGTTTTGAGTGACATTCATCGGTGTTGTGCTAGGGGCTTTTGTGGAAATCACACCATTTTCTGGTGTCCTTCTTTGTCTTCCCATGACCCTTCTTTTCCTGTGTCTTGGACTGGTTTTAGGGAGGCTATTTGTTAGGGTTGTCTTTGTCATACTTCGATTGTTGCGGATTTGTAGACCCGAATTCCCGTTTGTTCTGGTGCTTAAATTTCTGCTCAATTTTAATAGCATATCGATAAGTAGCACCTAGTGATGAGATGTCCAGAAAATCCATTTCAGTCTGGATGTATCTGTGTATATCCCCACGGTATTTTAGAACCAAATGTCACTCAGAGTCTTTGATACCCATCTTGGTGCGCAAGCTATGGAAGGTATTGGTGAACTCCGGAACTGCTTGGCCCCTCTCTTGTCGTAGTGTGGTCCATCTCATGTACTGGTCCTCATAGTTGCCAATAGGGTAATACTGTTCTTTTACCACATCCACAAAAAAATCCCAAGTGGGGTTGGCCCCATAAATTCCAGACTCCTCTGTGGAAATTTTCTCCTAGTAAGTTTCCCACCAATGTTTGACATGAGTGAGAGATTGGAGTGTGAAGGTGATCTTTTCTTTGTCGGAAAAAATGTGAATAGATAAATAACCTTCTAGCAGAGTTAACCATTTTTCTAGGGCTTATGCATCTATCTGTCCTTCAAATACAGGAATATCAAAATTAACTTGTACCTTGAAAGGCAAGGTGCCTCCAAAGTGGTCGCTTGATGAAGATGCGCCTGATGCTATCGGCAGACGTTTGAGGATGTGGGAAAAATTCTCTATCATTTCATCCCTCTGTCGTGTGAGAGATTTCTCAAGCAATAGATTGATAAGATCGTCGGGGACATGCACTGAAAAAATGATTAAGAGCAGCCTTCTCTGGTACCACTGATCCAGATTATTTTCGGCACGAAATGGGATCGGAGATATAATAAAGAAACGCAGAAAGATATCGTAGATATTCAATAATATAACAGAAATGTATCAGAGATGCAACCATAAACATAGATATACAGTAATACACTATTTCTATTAATAAAAGAAATGTACAGAGACTGTAAAAATACAGAGTGAAAGACTTGCTAGAATGGTGGCAGCTTATCTCTAAGAAGGGATGTGACGGCTACTCGCATTCAAAAGAAGATGATTACAAGGAGGATATGAGTGCCTTTTTACAATAACTAGGAATTCCAAGAGTCCTAGACATCCAAAAACCTAACCCTAGGATATGAAGCGCCAAAGTTCATGTGGGCCCCGTTTGGGTAAGTTAGTACATCAACTTCTCGAGGTCATAACTTTTGCATACGATCTTTGTTTTAGGCGTATGATAGCTCGTTCGAAAGGTATCGATGAGGATATTCATTTTGTTTGATCAATCATGCCTTTAGATATAATTGAATACCTTTATCTAGAAAAACCTTCATTTGGGCCCTCAAAATGGCCCCGGAAGTTAAAAACTGCTAAAAATAGTAAATTGCCAAATTTGCCAGAAAATTGTTTTGAGCCAGTCGGAAAAGGTGGGTGGCCACCGATATCTAAGTGGATCAATCCTCCCTCCTTAGGAAGAAATTTTTTCCATTGCGTTGTGTTCTCGGGGGAGATGGAAAAGCGTTTGTTGGATCTGCATCTTGGTGAGTTGCTTGTATTGTTGGATAAGTCGCGCTGCTTAGTTTGTGGAAGTATGTCAAGAACCTGTTGAGGCTGAGGTTGTTCAACAAGTCGAGATACATGAGAGGATGGTGTGAGAAAGGAATCTTTGCTATTTGTTGCAGCCTTTTCGACCTGCTTCTGTTAGATAGAAGGTGCTTGGGGCGAGGCTGTAGTGGTTGCAGTGTCCTGTTGTTCTCCTTTTGAACAGATTGTGAAGAAGCTAAATTTTGCAGTATGAGATACTACCTTGCATCACGTTTTAGGTGGAACAGTAGTTGGAACTACCTCTGGTATTCTATAGAGATGACCCCCCAGAGAAACAATGACACTGTGGGGTTGAGACCCTTAAATAGCGTGGCACTTCCACATATATGGTTGGCCCAAGAGAACATCACAGACATCCAGTGGGGAAACATCACATATTACCTCATCCTTGAAGGGTTGGATGTCGTATGACAATCGGCACTGTTGTATATCACAGAGATCTCGTCCTTGTCGAAGCCACCCGATGTTGTATGGTTGCGGGTGTCGTGTTATTGACAATCCCAACTGTTTGATGACCTTTGTTGAGATGAGGTTTTTCTGGCTTCTGCTATCAACAATATAATGCAGCGGGGTCCCCTTCACTGACATATGTGAATGAAAAAGGCGCTCCCCCTCTTCAGGATCAATTGGTTCTTCTGGTTGAACTGCTGCAGTCACAAAAATAGCAGTGGAGTTTGGGTCAATGATCTGTCCTTCACCAGTATTTTCATAATCGGATTCTGAATCAGGGTTCGGCTCCTTGTCTTTGATCTTGGCCACCAATGACTGTTTTGAGCAACATTCATCGGTGTTGTGCCAGGGGCTTTTGTGGAAATCACACCATTTTATGGTGTCCTTCTTTGTCTTCCCATGACCATTCTTTTCCTGTGTCTTGGACTAGTTTTCGGGAGGCTGTTTGTTAGAGTCATCTTTGTCATACTTTGGTTGTTGCATATTTGCAGACCCAAATTCCGGTTTGTTTTGGTGCTTAAATTTCTGCTCAATTTTAACAGCATATCGGTAAGCAGCACCGAGTGATGAGATGTCCATAAAATCCTTTTCAGTCTGGATGTATCTATGTAGAGCCCCACGGTATTTCAGAACCAAATTTCGCTCAAAGTCTTTGATACCCAGCTTGGTGCACAAGGTATGGAAGGTATTCGTGAAATCTGGATCTATTTGGCCCCTTTCTTGCTGTAGTGTGGTCCATCTCATGTACTGGTCCTCATAGTTGCCAATAGGGTAATACTCTTCTTTTACCGCATCCACAAAAAAATCTCAAGTGGGATCGACCCCATAAATTCCAGACTCCTCTGTGGAACTTTGCTCCCAGTAAGTTTCCCACCAATGTTTGACATGAGGGAGATATTTAAGGAGTGTGAAGGTGATATTTTCTTTGTCAGAAAAATTGTGAACAGAGAAATGACCTTCAAGCAGAGTTAACCATTTTTCTAGGGCTTCTACATCTATCTATCCTTCAAATACAGGAATATCAAAATTAACTTGTACCTTGAAAGGTGAGGTGCCTCCAATGTGGTCTCTTGATGAAGATGCGTCTAATGCTATCGGCAGGCGTTTAAGGATGTGGGAAAAATTCTCCATCATTTCGTCCCTCTGTCGCGTGAGAGCTTGCTCAAGCAATAGATTGATAGGATCGTCTGCTAAGTCATTTTTATTTTCTTCTCCCATTGAGGTTTTATTGGGTGTGTGAGAGTGATTGTATTCAAGAGATACAAGCTTGAGACCCAACTTTCTATAATCGTACCTCGTCGGGGAAATGCACTGAAAAAATGATCAAGAGCAGCTTGCTCTGATACCACTGATCCAGATTATTTTCGGCACGAAATGAGATTGGAGATATAATAAAGAAATGCACAGAGATATCACAGATATTCAATAATATAACATAAATGTATCATATATGCAACCATAAACACAAATATACAGTAATATAGGATTTCTATTAATGAAAGAAATGTACAGAGAGTGTAAAAATACAGAGTGAAAGACTCGCTAGAATGGTGTCAGCTTATCTCTGAGAAGAGATGTGAAGGCTACTCGCATTCGCAAGAAGATGATTACAATCAGGATCTTAGTTCCTTTTTACAGTAACCAATAATGCCAAGACTTCTAGACATCCAAAATCCTAACCCTAGGAGATGAAACACCAAAATTCATGTGGGCCCCATTTGGGTAAGTTAGTACATCAACTTCCCTCGGTCGTAACGTTTGCATACGATCTCCGTTTTAGGCATATAATAGCTCGTTGAAAAGGTATCAATGAGGATATTCATTATGGGGGATAAATAATTCAATTGGATATCATTGAGAACCCTGATATCGAAAAATCTTCATTTGGGCCCTCAAAATGGCCCCGGAAGTTCAAAATTGCGAAAAATAGTAAATTGCCAAATTTGCGAGAAAATTGTTTTAATCTAGTCAAAAAAGGTGGGTGGCCACCGATATCCACCTGGATCAATCCTCCCTCCTTAGGAATAAATGGTATCCATTACGTTGATTTCCCGGGGGAGATGGAAAAGTGTTTGTTGGATCTACATCTTGGTGAGTTGCTTGTATTGTTGGAGACATCGCGCTGCTCAGTTTGTGGAAGTATGTCAAGAACCTGTTGAGGCTGAGGTTGTTCAACAAGTCGAGATACATGAGAGGACAGTGTGCAGAAGGAATCTTTTCTCTTTGCTGCAACCTTTTCAACCTGCTTCTGTTGGATACAAGGTGCTTGGGGCGAGGCTGTAGTTGTTCCAGTGTCATGTTGTTCTCCTTTTCAACATATTGTGAAGAAGCTAAATTTTGCAGTATGACATACTACCTTGCGACACTTTTTAGGTGAACAGTAGTTGGAAGTGCCTTTGTTATTCTGTAGAGATGACCCCCTAGAGAAACAATCACATTGCGGGGTCGAGACTCATAAAGAGCATGGCGCTTCCACATATATGGTTGGCCCAAGAGAACATCACAGACATCCAGTGAGGCAACATCACATATTACGTCAGCCTTGAATGCTTGGATGTCGTATGAAAATCAACACTGTTGGCTGACATAGAGATCTCCTCCTTGCCAAAGTCACCCGATGTTGTATGGTTGTGGTTCTGGTCTTGTCGACAATCCCAACTGTTTGACAACCTCTGCTGAGATGAGGTTTTTCTGGCTTCCGCTATCAACAATAAAATGCAGCGGGGTCCCCTTCACCAACATTTGTGAATGAAAAAGGCGCTCCCACTCTTTAGGATCTATTGGTTCTTCTGGTTGAACTAATGCGGTTGCAACAATAGCAGTGGGGTCTGCGTCAATGATCTATGATTTACAAGTATTTTTAGAATCAGATTCTGAATCAGGGTTTGCTCCTTGTATTTGATCCCGGCCAGCAATGACTATTTTGAGCGAAATTCATCGGTGTTGTGCCAGGGGATTTTTTGGAAATCACACCATTTTGTGGTGTCCTTCTTAGTCTTCCCATGACCCTTCTTTTCCTGTGTCATGGACTGGTTTCGGGAGATTGTTTGTTAGGGCTGTCTTTGTCATAATTTGGTTGTTGCGGATTTGCAGACCTGAATTCTCGTTTGTTCTAGTGCTTAAATTTTCACTCAATTTTAACATCATATCGATAAGCAGCATTGAGTGATGACATGTCCAGAAAATCCATTTCAGTCTGGATTTATCTATGTAGAGCCCCACGGTATTTCAGAACCAAATGTCACTCTGAGTCTTTGATACCCAGCTTGGTGCACAAGGTATGGAAGGTATTGGTGAACTCCAGAACTTCTTGGCCCCTCTTTTTCCGTAGTGTGGCCCATCTCATGTACTGGTCCTCATAGTTGTCAACAGGGTACTATTGTTCTTTTATTGCATCCACAAAAAAAATCCCAAGTGGGATCTGCCCCATAAATTCGAGACTCCTCTGTGGAAATTTTCTCCCAGTAAGTTTCCCACCAATGTTTGACATGAGGGAGAGATTTAAAGAGTGTGAAGGTGATCTTTTCTTTGTCAGAAAAATTGTGACCAGAGAAATAACCTTCTAGCAGAGTTAACCATTTTTCTAGGGTTTCTGAATCTATCTGTCCTTCAAATACAGGAATATCAAAATTAACTTGTACCTTGAAAGGTGAGGTGCCTCCAAAGTGGTATCTTGATGAAGATGTGTCTGATGCTATCGGCAGGCGTTTAAGGATGTAGGAAAAATTCTCCATCATTTCGTCCCTCTGTCGCGTGAGAACTTGCTCAAGAAACAGATTGATAGTATCGTCTTGATGCGAAGCTGCCTCTCGACGACAACTCGCTCTCACCAGGACCTTCTTCTTCCTCGGCCCAAAGAACTCAAAGGTTCTTCTGATCCCCTCTCAGGAATCCTTCATACCCACAGTGAATCTTCCACTCACACGGTCCTCCTTTCCTTAGTTATCGGAGGATCAGCTCTCGCGACTTCGCGAGTTCAACAATTGAATACTAGACCCTCGGATCCCCGAGACCCGATGTCTTTAGTCAACGTTGACCTTACCTCGGTGGATCAGGACTTCACTTTTCATGACTTCGCGACTCACGTCACTATACCTTCGGGGTCCCAACCTCCGAGATCCGAAACGTCGAGATGCCGATGAACTTGCTATCTCGCCTGTCGCTTCCTCGCCACTCGCGAGACCAATCTCTTGACCCTTCAACTCCCGAGACCCGATGTCCCGAAATCACCTACCACGTCACCGACTATGACCCACACTATCCCGAAATGGTCGGGACTTCGCTTCTCGTGATCTCCCTTTACGAAAAGTAGGAGTCTTACCTCGCGAACTCCCGATGCATCTGACTCACGAAACGAGTCACACTCCTTATGATCTCGATCGACGGCCTCTGTCCAATATGAGCTTTGAACTTTTTTCCGTCTGCACCGTAGACTTCACGTCCACTTTTCCTCCTTATGCAAATCCCGAATAAGAAACATCTCTCCATGAGACCCGTCTGCCAACCTACTCACTTCTCCTTGCAACTTGTTTGCGAATGTTCTCTCCACTGCTCTTTGACTACTTCGAAGGCTTATCTTTCCTGAGCTTTCACAGCTTCTGAGCTTCTTCTAGAAACTCCCTACACGCACTCCTTGCGGCCTTACTTCAAACATGTTAAGTGTTGAGGTCTTCTCGACCTTACGCACTCCAGCAGCAACGGTCGATCAATGCCTTAGCTCAGAACCGCAACTCTGAGACCTCGTCTAGCCTGCACACGTCTTGCATGGCTCTATCTACCCAAAACAACTTCCGGGTGAACGGGAATGAGAGTTAAACTGTTGAGCCTCATCAACGCACTCTATGCGGATGAATTCAACTGCACTCTATGCAGGAATCTCCTGGCTCAAACAGAGAAACAATTGAAACTCATTTGCTCATTCTCTCAGATTTCGAACCTGCCATGAAATCACATACGCAGCATATAGAAGATAGGCAAAACAAGAAGCAAATATACAACAGCATAATATCAACAATACACAGAGAATAACCACAGCCATGGAATTGAATCAAAGTCTTCCTTCTATTAATTCAATCTGTACATGGGTGTTCTCCACAAGTTCTCTGCTTTCTCTCTTCTTTCTCCTGTTTCTCATATGAATGCTCTGAATGATAATAATACAAAGGAAGGTGCCTATATTACGTTTTGCCCTCTCGAATTCTACAACTATCAAATCTATAATAAATTCTTATCTACAACATTAAAACCATTAAATGCCTCATCTACCTAAGGACGAGAGCTTAAAGGCTCAAGGTCCATTACAATGTACAAGTGCGTTTCTTATGAATGCCTTTATTTAAATGGTGGTGTAACAACTCCCAAGGTGTTTCAAAAGTAATATGTGTTGGCGCTGTCTAGTTGTTCTCCGCTCCATGCTGGCTCGCTTGATGAGGTGTGGATGCTCCTGCATCATACTCCTCGGCTCGAAAGATTTCATGGGCTCCTGTTTATGAGCTCCTGTACAGTGTGCCCATGCTTCTGTATAACTGCCTCTGTCTCCCAGCTAGCATCCTCCACTGGGTGGTTCTTCCATTTCACCAGGTATTCAAAATATTGCTTTCTCCTGGTCTTTCTGCCTACTTGTTTATCCAGTATGCACTCCACCTACGGTTTCTGTGCAACTGGTAACTGCTTTTGCCACTGGACCACTGGTTCCCCAGTTCCAGCCTCTGTTTCATCAGCCTTGTAGGGGTATAAATCCGAAATGTTAAAAATCAGAGATATCCCGATGCCCTCTGGTAACTCAAGCTCATATGCATTTTCTCCAAATTTCCTCAGGACTCTGCATGGCCCAATCTTCTTCATCTTGAGCTTGTTGTATGTTCCCCTTGGGAACCTTTTCTTCCTTAAGTGCGCCAGAACCATGTCCCCAACTTCAAACTGAAGTTGCCTCTTCCTCTGATCGGCCCTGTGCTTATACTCTTGATTTGCCTTCTGCAGCCACTGCTTCACCTATGCGTGAAGTTCCTGCATTGCTTCAGTGAACTCTTCAGCACGAGCACTGCTAGTTTCAGCCTGTTCTGACTCCCTGAGCTCAAAAACTCCTCTTGGCTGCGTCCCATACAAAATTTGAAATGGACTCTTGCCAGTACTCCGATTCACTGAATCATTGTACGCAAACTCTGCCTGTGGCAATATCTGGTCCCAACTACTGTGGTGCTCTGCCACCAAGCTTCTCAATAAATCCCCCAGACTCCTATTTACCACCTCTATTTGTCCATCTGTCTGTGGATGGTATGCTGAGCTAAAAGACAAATTAGTCCCCAGCTTCTTCCATAGCTGTTATCCACAAATTTGGTCATTGTGACAATGTCATGGTGATGTTATGATGATAGCAAATCAATCTCTTCATTAAGGAATCCTTCCTGAAAAAGGTTGCACTTATTCATCTCCAAAAAATCATGTTTTGAGGACTGTTCGCAGGCTGCATATTACTCCCCTGCGAGAATCCTAAATTCCTGCAGGCTGCTGTCAGTCAGAGTGTGAACTTCTCGCACTGTGCTAAAGGTTAGGGTGCGAACATCTTTTTACACAAGGAAATGGATAAGTTCTTGATTCTTATAGAAGGGAATCTTCTAGAAGGATGAGTTGGTATTCGAATGGTTGTTCAGAAGCTGGCATTCCAGATTTATTGGGATCATTCTTATCCTAGCAACTAACCTATTCTCTCCTATAAATTGATGAGAATACTCATGGAAAGGGTTAAGTTGGCAAACTAGAGAAAGCTATNGAGAATTGGTGCATTATTGTATGGAGAATTGATGCTGCAGCAGATAAAGATAACAACAAGGTCATCACAAGTAGTGGAGGTTCTTCATGCATGAGAGCAAGTGTGTGTGTCAAAACTAGAAGCCATTGAAAGGAGATCTACGACATCAAGGCTCAGGTTGTATATTTCTCTTTCAGTTAATGCAATACATGAATATGTCCCTTTCCCATAATGATGATATCATCTTATTACATGATTCCTTGATCACATGTATAGACTAGGTATTTGAATATATTAATGCCTTTGCTGTGATTGGTTTGTGTTGTTGTGATTGGACGACACAAGAGCATCGGAGCAGAGCGAGGAACAACAGAGACTAAAGGAAAGATTTCATAAAGTAACTACACTATCCTTTTTCTCTTGTCCAGTCAATACTTTAGATCTAGGGAAAGAGTAGTATTCTGTCACGTTTTGTTCCAGATCCAGGTGGATCTGGGGAGATTGGTCTGTGTCCGCACTCACAAATTTATCCTTAAACAAAATTGGCGACTCCACTGGGGAACTATCCCTTTGTCTTTTTGGTTTCTTGAACTTTTTGTGGCCATTTGCTCTTGTTGATTTTTTCTCTTGATTTGTAAATCTCTGAGTCCTCAGGATACCCTGAGTGACCTTCTGGGTTGGAGAGTCAGCTTGAATTTTGCTTGATTTTTCAAATTTTTCATTAGTTTCAGAGATTCCTGCACTGTGCCCTTTATTAGCCTGCGAGAATCCTGATAGTTCGCATCCTGTTTATATCTTCCAGTGTGAACTATTCGCAGTCTGCACATAGCTGGCCTGCGAGAACTTTACATTCTCGCACTGTGTCCAAGGCTTGCCTGCGGGCAGATTTTGAAAAAATTTTGAAATCAACATTTGACTTTTGCAATAGCTCAGTAAGGAGGATTTAAGTCTTTTTGACACTTTGTTTCACTAGTTTACATATCTTTTGCTTCTTTTGCTTGCTGGACTTGATCTAGGTTTTCTAGGCTTGTTCTTGCTTTGGTCCCTTGACTTTCATCCTTTAGCCTTTATTGGCATTTTTCTTCTCTCTGATTATTGGAGTTGAATGTGTTGTGTTGGTTAAAGATCAGTGATTGATTAGAAGTTAAGAGTTTGGTGTTTCTTAGTTTATTATTGGTTCAAAAAAGACAATTTTCATTTACATTAAGAAACTCTTTGGTTTGCTTTGTGTTCTTACTATCATTGAAAGCTTTGGTTGGGTTGTCATTGATTGTTTGATATTGATGATTTGATTTTCTTTTCCCTGTCATCAAAGTTCTTCTTGGAAAGTGAACCATTTGTTTTCTTTCAAGTTTTGTTTTTGCTTTTGTTGCAAACATCGAAAATCAAAATTGTAACATTTTAGAACATTGAAGTTTTGAAAAGGACATTTAGAATTTGTTCATTGATACATGATTATTTGCATTGGACTCTAAAAGGAAATTGAGCATTGCATTTGCATTATAACATTGATTGATTCAGAAAAAGGTTCTCTCTCTCCCATAACTAGGATTCATCGAATGAAAAGATTATATTTCTTCATATCCTTGCATTGATTGGGTCAGAGTCACACATCATTAAGTTTCACTTCCGTTACCTATGAGTAAACAACAACCATTAAAAACTTTGCGTAATATTAAAATTGATCTAGTAACTCTTTTCTAGGGCTCTTTTACACCAACATATAGCTAGGCTAGTGCTTTGGAGTAGGAAGAGAGACACACTCTCCAAAGCTCAAAAACA
>ML820498.1:2779-31952 GCA_009831015.1 Picea engelmannii | reverse complement strand
TAGCCCCGCCCCTTCTCGTCTCGTTGTTGCGACGTTGGATTTCATCACCAACTAGTGGCTTCGGAATTAGAAGGTATTGTTTGCTTGGTGATTGCTTCTAGATTTTGTTTACTAGGGTGTGCTGTTTGTTTCTCGTAGTTGACTATAAGATTTTCGTTGGGGATTTTGTTACTTGTTTACAATTGCTCCCCCGTGACGTTCGCGTAGGATGCAAGGTCTGTCTCCGGAACATCCAGAAGCTTCTGAACCTTTGCACACTGCAACACCTGAGGACTCTCCTCGTCCCGGTGAAATCCCTCTTGTGACTTTACCACACATGGACATAAGTGACATCCCAGAAGTCTTTACACCACCTCCAAAAGTACAAACCACTGATCCTCTTGTTGAATATCGAATTCACAATACTATAGAGGATTATCGCATTCGTCGTGGTGAATGACCTACCGGACGATTTCATCTTTCTGGTGACGATCTTCCACCTCCTGAATCAATTGCTGGGCCTTCTCACGGTGTAGCAGGCCAAGATCCTGCTTGGTCAGGTGATTTCCGACGAGTCTTGTTTGGTACTGAGTCTCCTGAACCAGAAACTACACCAACCACTACCACTTATCGTTTTATTTTACCTCCTGAGATGGCTCATCTTGCGAACACTACGAGTGTCCAAACTGAAATGCCGGCAACCACTCTTGCCCCTATTAATACCCAGAGAACTCCTGCGGCTAATCCAACTTTACCTCCTGGTTACCATGAGTTGAACCCGATGTTGAATGTTCCTCATCCAACACCACCACAAACTCCTGCTGGTTCTCCAGGTGGTCCTCAGTTTCCTGGGCATCCTATTCATGGTTTCATCCCGACACTCCCTCACTTTCCTACTGGCAATGTTAATCCTAGTGGTACTATACCGACCGGTTCACCTAATGTCCAAATTCCGCTTGGTGGATAGAGTAGCACAGTTCCTTTTCCCGGACAAACCATAGTGACTACACAACCTCCGGTTGGCACACAATTTCCGGGAGGAAATGTCCCTTTGATAGGAGGACCAAACTCACCTTTAGGACAAAACATCCCTCCTGCATTGGCCCAGTATTGGATTCAACTTATGCAAAACATTCCTCAAAATCCTGGGGGGAAACAAACGATCCCTACTCAAGGTCAACCGTATCCAGGGGTGACTAATCCTATTTGGGGTTCAGTTCAATCTGATCAACCCCAGGTCCCTACTCAGATTCAAGGTCAAAATCCTTGGGGTTATTACCCTATTCAACCACCACAGGGGCAACCAGGATCTTCTCTCTGGGGGCAAACTACATACGCACCCACTGGTCTACCGACGGGGCTTCCACCCCAAAGTCACCAGTACCCTCAAGTGAATCGGCAATTGCCTTTTCTTGCTACTTTGGATTTGCCATATTTGTCTAGGATTTTGAATGATCTTATTCGTCACTCTCCCCAATGGCCTGCTATTCCTGCAAAGCTTCCATCGGACATCCCAAAATTCGATGGGAAGGCGGGAGAGGACCCTAATAATCATGTCATGACTTTCCATTTATGGTGTTCGTCAAACTCATTGATGGACGACTCCATTAGATTGCGTCTTTTTCAACGCACCCTTACAGGTGCTACTACGAAGTGGTACATTGAATTGCCACGAGGATTCTTTTCGGATTTCAACACCCTTGCGATGGCTTTTCTCACACACTACCAGTTACCGATTCGTTACGATACAGGGACTGAGATTTTAATCTCCTTCAAACAAAGTACGGGAACTCATATCTCTGACCACATCCATGAGTGGAGAAGGAGGAGACGTCTCATTAAACTTGAACTTCCTGATCAGTTGCTGGCCGAATGGTTTACAAAATCATTTGTAAACAAAATTGGAAAAGACATTTCCATGGGTGGTGTTGTTACTGAAGAGCAGGCTATAAGTCGCGCTCAGTATCTAGATCTTGTTTATTCGCAAACAGGCACTTTGTATGACTTACTACCTGATTTACCTCGTCCTGGTACTTCCAGCACTTCTACTGCTCCAGTTGCTTCACATGCAGCTGATGGTGTGATTGGGACTACTCATGCCCATTCACGTTCCGTGTCAACTACAACCCCAAAATCCAATTCTTCTAATGTTAAAAATGCTCCGTCTCCTGTCCCTCCCGCCGGTAAAACCTCTGAAGTGAACGTTGTTCAATCTACACCTGCCGGTAAGAACAAATCCAAAAAAGGGAGAGGCAAGAATAAGGAGGGTAAAAACGCTAATCCAAATGAGCAAACCAAAACCCCTCCTGTTGATGAACGGGATAAGTGCAAACCATGCTACCCTTGTCTTATGTGTAGTGACGATCATTACACAAAGGATTGTCCGAGACGTGCCGAAGTTCATAAGTTCCTTCAATCAACACCGAAACCTTCTACTCCGGCTATCTTGTCTCAACCCTTCCCATCTCAGCAACAGGCTTCGTTGGTTATCCATGACCAACCCTCTGCCTCTACTTCTACACAATCCTATGTTTTAATGTGCACTGGTGATTCGAAGAAAGACACCGTTACACTTACCACTAGAGCTAAAGACTATACTTCTTCAAAGGAGAAGGTTGACAATACACCTCCAGATTTGGTACCAACCTCTCCACCGAATCCACCTACAACCGGTCCTCTTCATCTCGAACGACCAAACCTTGATACAGTTATACGACCTCCCCCAAAAGGTGTCGTTAAGAAATCGGCATTCAATCCTCATGCACGTGCGGCTCCGAACTACAGCATTGTAGAAGATCTAGCCCAAGCACCTTCAGCGATGTCTGCCCTTGAAGTCCTTCAGTCCTGTCCTGCACAGCGAAGGGCTCTGTTGAAAGCCATAGGTGGAATCGATCCTACGGATGAGAATTTGATAGTCTTTGACTTGAACGAGCATATTCCAAGGTTACCTGCACAGCTTTCATTTCAAATCCAAGTTGTTGTTGCTGACAAAAGCATTTGTCGGACGGTTGTTGATGAGGGTGCCTCTACGTGTGTCATGTCTTTTTCTTGCTGGAAAGCCATTGGTTCTCCACCGTTAACCGAGTCACAAAACACTTTGCGAGCCTTCAATGGCTCTGGTTTCAAACCGTACGGTGTTCTGCCATCGTTGCCTGTCACTCTTGAAGGTAAGACCGTCCAGGTAGAAGTGGAAGTTTTTGATACTCCTCTTGATTATAATCTTCTACTTGGACGAAGTTGGGTCGATTCTATGCGTGCGGTCGTATCAACCCTTTTCCGTGTCCTACAATTTCCTCACTAGGGCAAAGTGGTCACGGTTGATCAACTTGCCTTCTTTAATGTTGATACTCGCATAGGTAACGTGCCGTTCATAGCAAACACCCCACCGGGTTATCAGAATGTTGGCGTCGGTCTTTTAAAAGATTCGTCGTTAATGGGTACTTTTCCCATACCTCCACCACCCAATATTCCAATCCTGTCAGTTGCATCTATTAACATGATCTCTATTGTGCCTCGTGAATTTCCAGTGTCGGCTGACCCTTGGATAGTACCTGATCCTGGAGATCATGTTCATTTTAGCGATGTTATGCCGTTAAGTCCAGTTGAGTCCGCTTACCAAGCTATTCAATCGGAAACTCCTCCTACTGATTCTTTAGATGAGTTGTCTTCTGATCCTTTCCGAGTTGTTTTTCCCACTGACGAGATGATCATGTCCGTCATGGAAGACACTCCTTGGGATGATGGGCATCATCGTTCTATCTTGTTTCTAGAACAACAAACTCTTGAGAATTATCAACGGATTTCGACTCCGTCGACCGTTGTTGTTATATCCACGGTTTCCCAATCTACACGAGATGTGCTTGCGGAAGGGAACCTTAGTAACATTTCTCCCACGATACCCATAGATATTTCAGTGAAACCTGGGGTAGTCGAGAACGTTCATATTGGAGCTTCATGTTCTCCCGAAGAAATTGTCACTTACACTTCCTTGTTTAAAGAATTTCGGGATATCTTTGCATGGAGTTATGAAGAGATGCCGGGTATTGACCCGTCTATTGTGGTGCATGAAATTAAGACATACCCCGGAGCCAAACCAGTCCGGCAGCGCCTTCGTCCTGTCCATCCACCTAAAGCTGCGGCCATTAAACTTGAGGTTGAAAAACTTCTAAAAGCCGGTTTTATTTATCCTGTGGCATTGACCGAATGGGTTTCTAACCCAGTACCAATCGATAAAAAGGGTGGTAGTATTCGCATTTGTATTGATTATTAGGATATCAACAAAGCTTGTCCTAAGGACAATTTTCCAACCCCTTTCGTCGACTAGATCGTCGATGATTGTGCCGACAGCGAAATCTTTTCTCTTATGGATGGATTTTCCGGCTATAATCAAATCAATATCGCTCCTGAGGACCAACACAAAACAGCTTTTATTTGTCCTTGGGGTACTTTCGCCTACCGTAAGCTTCCTTTCGGTCTAAAAAATGCTGGTGCTACGTTCCAACGTGCTATGTCTTACGCATTCCACGATATTAAGCGTATTGTTCAACCTTATTTGGACGATTTGCCAACTCACTCTTTGCGTCGGGTTGATCATCCTATGCATCTTCGAGCCATTTTCGTTCGTTGTCGATTCTATCGCATTCGCTTGAACCCGCACAAATGTGTTTTTTACGTAGAATCCGGCCGTCTCCTTGGTTTTATTGTTTCATGACATGGGATCCGAGTGGATCCTATCAAGGTCGAGGCGATTCTTAATCTCCCTCCTCCTTCTTCTTTGCGTCAGCTACAAAGTTTGCAGGGGAAGGCAAACTTTCTTCATCGTTTCATCCCGAATTATGCTGAAATTACTCGGGGTTTTACACGTCTCCTAAATAAAGGTTCCAAGTTTGTCTGGGATAAAGCTGCTAACGATGTTTTTGAAGCATTGAAGTTGTCCCTTACCAAAGCTCCTCTTCTTTTTCCTCCGGATTATAGTCGAGATTACTTTCTTTACTTAGCTGCATCCGAGTATACCATCGGCATGGTTCTCATTCAAGAGGATGATAACCGCGATGAACATGTTATATATTACTTGAGTCGAAGTTTAACTTCTACAGAAATTAAATATCAACATGTTGAAAAGCTAGCCTTAGCTGCTGTTCAAGCAGTCCAACGTTTTCGTCATTACATTCTCGCCAGGAAAACTACCGTGATTTCACACTGTAACCCCATGCAACATATCTTGACTCGTCAATTGCTGGGGGGAAAGTACTCTAAGTGGATTGTTATTCTCTAGGAGTTCGATTTGGAATTTGATCGAGCCACATCGAAGAAATCTCTAGTTTTCGCTGAGTTGATTTGTGACTTTCCCCACACTGCAACGGAAAAAGTAGCAGTTGATTCGTTACCTGATGAGTCACTTTTCCTTATTGCTACCAACAATATTTGGTACGGAGATATCATTATATATCTCCAAACTCAAACTTTCCGGCCTCAGTTGTCCAGTGCTGAACAACGTCGTGTTCGTTATCAAGCACGTAATTATATTATTCTCGGTGATACTCTTTATCGTCGAGGTGTTGACTCTGTGTTTCGACGTTGTTTAACCTTTGAAGAAGCCGAGAGAGATTTGAATGATTGCCACTCGGGAGCATCTGGCGGTCATATGTCTGGGTATGCTACTGCCTAGAGAATCTTACGTGCAGGATACTTTTGGCCTTCGTTGTTTAAAGATTGCATCACTGCTGTTCAAAAGTGTCACGCATGTCAGACCTATCATCAGAAGATTCGGTCACATCCTGCTCCGCTTCACCCTGTAGTCTCAGTAGGTCCTTTCGCTAAATGGGGCATTGACTTCATGACATGTCACCCTCACTCGGCCGGGGGGCATGGGTACATTATTGTCGTTGTTGATTATTTTACTAAATGGGCCGAGGCAATGCCGACATTCGATAATACTGGGAGGACTGCAACACTTTTCCTTTTCAACCATGTCATCACTCGTTTTGGTGTTCCTCAGGCTATCGTTACCGATCACGGTAGTCATTTTAGAAATAATATGATGTCTGAACTCACGGAGAAGTTGGGCCTTCGGCATGTATAGCTCAACACCCTATTATCCACAGGCTAATGGCCAGGTTGAAGCCATTAACAAAGTTCTTATCACTATGATTCGAAGGATGATAGGAATACATAAAACCAGCTGGCACACAATGTTATTTTCGGCATTTTGGGCATATCAGACATCTGTTAAGTCTGCCACAGGATTCACGCCTTTTCGACTAGTTTATGGCATGGAAGCCATTCTGCCGATAGAATGCGAGATTTCGTCTTTGAAACTAGCTGTAGAACTTTTACCAAATACTTATGTCGAAGAGGAACGTCTGTTGTATTTGATGCGATTATATGAGACTCGCCGTGATGCTACTTTGGTAATCGAAGCCCATAAAAAACGTGTTAAGACACAGTATGACAAGCATGTTAAACCTCGTGTCTTCTCTGAAGGAGATCTTGTTCTTTTGTATGAGAAAGATAAAGATGTCTTAGGAGATGGGAAATTCGAACCAATGTGGCGTGGACCTTATATCGTTAGCAAAGTTTTGGCAAAGGGGGCATATGAGCTAGTGGATTATGATGGGATACCTTTGAGTGAACCCAGAAATGGGTTGTACTTAAAGAAGTACTATGCATGAGTTATTTGTGCACAACGTACTTGTATTTTTATGTATCATACTGAGTGTGTGTGATTACTTTTAGTTTTGCGTTTGACGTTATTTGGTTTTTTACCCTTACGATTACGTTGTGTTTGATTGTCAGATGTCGAAGTATTCGCTACCTTATATTGGCTTCGCCGACGGCGCTAGCCGTAGTACTCGGAACCTAGCTTCTGCTGCCTGGGCAATCTATGCCCCAACAAACGAGCTTATATCCTTACGAGGTGTATGTCTTGGGCGGGCAACCAACAACATAGCAGAGTATAGCACCGTTATCGAGTTATTGGTTGATGCTATTTATCTTGGGATTCGTCGCTTGGTTGTGCGACTCGACTCGCAGCTAGTGGTGCTACAACTAAGTAATGTCTATTCTATTCGAAGTCCTACATTATTAAGAGTTTATTTGCGAATTCGCCTCTTGGAAAGACATTTTGATCACATAGAATATCAACACATTCTGAGAAGTCTTAATACATTAACTGATGCTTTAGCTAATTACGTATTAGACAGGCATTTGAACAATTTATAAATCAAGCACATGTACACAAGTGTAAAATAAACCGGTAAAAACCATGTATATATATATAACGATCAAAGTTTGTTTTACAAAATGTGTCCGAAGACCAAAGGATCAAAAATGGAAGCCCATGGCTTCTACAAAAGTGACATCACTAATGATGTTCACGGTAACATGCTAGAGTCCTGGCTACTCTACGGAGCAAACGACCCATAGAGGCAGAAACTCCCATGGTGTGACGTTGATTGCGTCGTGGGATCTCCTCCAGAGGCATCTCTGGAACATCCGCCATCAAACCCTCTAGGTTCTGCTCCACTGTCAAATAGTCCTCGGCATACTGGGGGACTGGAACTACTGCTTCTCCTCATCACTGAACAGGAGAGCTACCAGCTGGTCTATATGCCCCAACATCTGTGTTATCGATACAAATTTGGTGTTAGTCTTCGGGTGAAATATTAAAAACCAAAAACATTTAAAATAATGAAAATACAAAAACATATAAAAAGATAAAAAGTTGGTGTACTTCTTACCAATATCTCCCCACTGTGCGTCTTCAGGAAGGGCAAGATCAGGATCACCTCGAAAGTCCAAGCCAGCATAAGTATAATCCTCGATCATCACAACCTGGCCTTGGAGCCAGTCGAAAAAATGATCGTCATACCTGACGATCGGTCCGGTCACATGCCTAGTCATAAGCTAGCACCATCGTAGCATCCGTGGATCCCTCGGACCCGGGAAGTGCTAGTCAGCCTGTAGACTGTACACTGGAACCCTCTCGCAGAAGAAAGACACTAACAACGATCCATAACCAAACTGCTTTAGACCGCCACGCCTGCTTTTGGTCAGATGTTGCTTGAGGCTGCGTAACACGGCGTCAGCCCAGTTGAAAACTCGGGGCTCGAGACACTCTAGAGCATACTGAAAATAGCTCTAGAGAGCCATATGCGGGGCAGCACTTCCCGCCATCTGAGCTATGGTCAAGAGTATGGTACGGAGAGTGATATCCGTCACTCCCCAAATGGCCACCTTCCCGTCCCGGCGTTCAGCCTCAGGTACACAATACAGTCTGCAATACTCGCTCATTTTCAAACCCCCTCTTCGGTTACTAGTCAAGCTGACATAAGAACCTCATCTCGACAATCCGATCAGGAAGTAAATGTCCTCAATGTCGATCGTCAAAGTATGGGCACCGACATTGAAAACCTGCTGATCCAGATCCCACATCCGGACTAAATGTTCCAACAATCGAACCTGGGCTCTCATGCCCGGTATGCGGAAATACTTTAGGAGACCGCAGCCTCTTAAAGCAGCGATAGTTTGAGGATGATTCTCGGCAGCAACATTATCTTCTTCGTGCTCTCGTTCCCTCCATTCGAGCACCATATCTATAGATATTCACCTGCATGACAACAATATTAAGATATTTAGTAATCTTAAAATATGAAAAATTGGTTTTTTGGGTCAAAACATTATGCAAAAATTTGATTCTGCGCCGTTCGCAGGCTAGGTATAACACACAGTGCGGGTTTCCCACACCCTACTTTAAGCCTGACTGCGAGAATTAGGACTTCTCACAGGCCCTGAATGGGTGGCCTGCGAGAATCCTCTCGCGCGCATAGGGCTTCAAATTTTTGACCCAAAACTTATTTTTTAACCATTCAAATCACAAATTTAAACCATGCAGAGAATGAGGATGGAGTACTTACCACTTTGATCCGAACGATTCATGAAATCATGCCCTAACGCTTCCAGAAATCGATGTTGAAGATCAGGGGAAAATGGAGGGTTTTTGCACTAAATTGGTGAAATGGTAAAAACATATGGTAAAAATGAGTTGTGAAAATGTTTTTATTTATTAAAAAGTGGGTTTTTCCATCTTTATTTCATTATTTTGCCTTTTCAACCTAATGACTAATTCGAAAGTGAGTGAATTGAGTTGCAGGCACATAACAAGACGATTATGGACCAAAACACTTTTGCAGTGTGGTATGTTTATTTGGTTTTCTATGGTTTTGATCTCAAAACTTCAAGTGCCTTTTATCCGTTCTAGCACTTGTGAAAAACTTAGAACATGGTCGGGTGTTGTTTTATCCCTTTTCCGGGCTTGATGTGCTTATACGAAAAAGGAACCCCCCTAGAGTTGACTTTAAGCCCTTTTCACGACTCCCTAAACATGAAAATATTGCCGAGCAACCTTGCTATTTTCACGCTCGTTAAAGTATTTGAACTTATGCGTCCTCCGAGTGATAGTTTAACCCTTTTTCGGTCTCGCTGGACTATTGTACGAAAAAGGAACTGAGAGAGTTCTCTTTTAAGTGTTTTTCCAAACTCTATAATCCTGAAAAACCTTCGAGTTTTCTATCTCTGGACTCGTTAAACAAACATTGACAAACCCGTGATGGGACCGAACCACTCCTTCTTAGGGTTCGTTAAAAATACTCCAAGGGACTCGTCCGAAGGATGAGCTTATATCAACAAGCATATGTGATCCTCTTCAAGCTTGCGTAAAAATAAAGAGGTACTTGCTAGAAATGGTGGGGGGAAATTTGGGAAAGGGATATGTTTCGTTTTTGTGTTAATTGGCAGCAAGTGTCGCTCTTGAACATGACACCCCGTATTCATCATTTGAAGCCGATTTGGGAAATCCATTTGTCTCTCATTCGATTTGGTTACAAGGTATTTCCATGTGTCATTTTTGAGTCAATGCTGCCAAATCATTGGTCGTGTCATCCATATGTTCAAGAGCTTTCCATTTTGAAACCTCTATTGAGTCGGCCATCTGCAGTTATCCTTTCACTTTGTGTCGGCCTTCCCTGTGTCCAAAGTCCAATTGCCACATACTCTGTTTCACTTTCAAACTCTGTTACTCATTTCTTGTCACTGATGGGGGATACATCAAGGCCCTCCTGTGACGAGTCTTGTTCCGTCGACATCAGCACATTATCCGGGATTGAGACTTAGAAATCATTCAGTACCTTGGAGCTTGCATGCCTCAATGGCAAGTTTCTCGCTTTCGACAGTAGGTTTACATCATTGACCTCTGATCGAAAGATTCCATCAGTTGTTCGACATCAACTCATTTATTCACAATTGATGGATTGTACTGTAGTACCTTGGGATTCATTGACATCAATGGTGATTTCCCTCGCACTTGTTAACGGTTTACATCAATGACCGGTAATCAAGTGGTTTCTACCATGTTCGACTTCAACACATGTAATCACATGGTCAGATTCGTACTTTAGGTGATGAGATTGAAGACCCTGGATTATCCTTATGATCCAGGTTGCGATGGAGTATGTATTATTTGCGACACATAGATCCACTGTGTATGTTTCGTGGCTATGTCGTCTTGATTAAAAATTTGTCGTACAGATCCACAGTGTATTCCGGTGGCTATACTATGATTGAAATGACTGCATGGATCCACAGTGTATGATTGGTGGCCATGACCTTTGTTTATGATGTCATCAGTCTATGATCTGAGTATGGGAATGCCTACCTCAGAATTGATATATATGATACTCTGCTGATGCTTGGATGTTTGCAGGTCTCCAATTAGATGTGCTTTTAGTTCTTGACACACACATGCAGCTTACAAAGTCTATCGACTGTCACTGGTTCCACTCTCAGACTTTGGGGGGCATTCTGTTATCCACAAATTTGGTCATTGTGACAATGTCATGGTGATGTTATGATGATAGCAAATCAAGCTCTTCATTAAGGACTCCTTCCTGAAAAAGGTTGCACTTATTCATCTCCAAAAAATCATGTTTTGAGGACTGTTCGCAGGCTGCATATTACTCCCCTGCGAGAATCCTAAATTCCCATAGGCTGCTGTCAGTCAGAGTGCGAACTTCTCACACTGTGCTAAAGGTCAGGGTGTGAACATCTTTTTACACAAGGAAATGGATAAGTTCTCGATTCTTCTAGAAGGGAATCTTCTAGAAGGATGAGTTGGTATTCGAATGGTTGTTCAGAAGCTGGCATTCCAGATTTATTGGGATCATTCTTATCCTAGAAACTAAACTATTCTCTCCTATAAATTGATGAGAATACTCATGGAAAGGGTTAAGTTGGAAAACTAGAGAAAGCTATTGAGAATTGGTGCATTATTGTATGGAGAATTGATGCTGCAACAGTTAAAGATAACAACAAGGTCATCACAAGTAGTGGAGGTTCTTCATGCATGAGAGCAAGTGTGTGTGTGTCAAAACTAGAATCCATTGAAAGGAGATCTACGACATCACGGCTCAGGTTGTATATTTCTCTTTCAGTTAATGCAATACATGAATATGTCCCTTTCCCATAATGATGATATCATCTTATTACATGATTCCTTGATCACATGTATAGACTAGGTATTTGAATATATTAATGCCTTTGCTATGATTGGTTTGTGTTGTTGTGATTGGACGGCACAAGAGCATCGGAGCAGAGCGAGGAAAAACAGAGACTAAAGGAAAGCTTTCATAAAGTAAGTACACTATCCTTTTTCTCTTGTCCAGTCAATACTTTAGATCTAGGGAAAGAGTAGTATTCTGTCACGTTTTGTTCCAGATCCAGGTGGATCTGAGGAGATTGGTCTGTGTCCGCACTCACGAATTTATCCTTAAACAATAGCGTCCTCCAAAACTGACCTATGAACTTTGTATCCCGATCCGAGACTATGCTTCTCGACAATCCATGCAACCTAACGATCTCTTTGAAAAACAAATTCGCGA
This sequence comes from Picea engelmannii, assembly GCA_009831015.1. NCBI lineage: Eukaryota > Viridiplantae > Streptophyta > Pinopsida > Pinales > Pinaceae > Picea > Picea engelmannii. Next base: position 20,040 of record ML820498.1, on the reverse strand, counting down.
TGTGGGTCGCATCGCTGGTCTTATGACACGGAATGAAATGTGCCATCTTCGAAAACCTGTCTACCACCATGAAAATGGAATCAACTCCTCACCGTGTTCTCGGCAATCCCAAAACAAAATCCATGCTGATGGCTTCCCATGGCCTCTCAGGTACGAGCAATGGCTGGTAGAAACCTGTATTCTTCTTTCGGCCCTTCACATGTTGACATATCCGACACCTATCAACAAACCTTTTCACATCTGCTCACATGCCTGGCCAATAATATGATTTGCTCAGCTTGGCAAATGTTTTTTCATGTCCGAAATGACCTGCTAAGCCCCCACTGTGCTTTTCCCGCATCAAATTCTCCCTCATGGAGCAATTCGGTATGCACAATTGATTGCCCTTGAAAAGCAATCCCTCCTGGATCATATATACCAGCCATGGACTCTGATCCCTGAGAACTGGGTTCTCGGCCGCTTCATAGGCTTCTCCAAAGTCCGCATCCTCGACATACATATTCTTCAAATTTTCAAACCCCAAGGTCTTGACCCTGAATTCCTGCAGCAATAAACATTTTCTGCTCAAAGCGTCAGCTACTTTGTTAGCAGTCCCCGAAATGTGCTTGATAACAAATGTGAAATTCTGCATGTATTGCACCCACTTCGCATGCTTTTGATTCAGCTTCTCCTGCTGACTTACAAACTGCAATGCATGATTGTCACTGTACAACACGAACTCCTTGGGTATCAAATAATGCCTCCACTTCTTCAATGTCTGTATAATGGCATAGAATTCTTTATCGTACGTGGAGTATTTCAGCTTGGCATCATCCAACTTCTCGCTGTAATATGCTACAGGTCTGTCATCCTGACTCAAGACCCCTCCAACAGCATACCCACTGGCATCACATTTCACTTGAAATGTTTTCCGAAAATCAGGCAACACCAGAATTGGTTGCTCTGTTATCTTTCGCTTCAACAGATTGAAGCTTCTCTCAGCCTCCGCTGTCCACTAGAAATTTTTATGCCATTTCTTCACGGTGTCCATCATCGCTGCGCTAATTCCACTGAAATTTCGAATGAGTTTCCTGTAGAAACTAGCAAGTCCATGGAAGCTTCTTACCTCGAAAACATTTCTCGGCGATGGCCAATTCCTGATTACTTCCACCTTCTCAGGATCCATCTTCAATTCATTCGTCGAAATTACAAAACCCAAATAAATGAGTTCTGTCTGCATAAAGGAACATTTCTTCAAATTGATCAGCAGTTTCTCCTGCTGTAGCCTTCTCATCACAGTGGCTAAATGCCTCAAGTGTTCTGCCCTGGTCTTACTGAAAATCAGTATATCATCCAGGTATAAGACCACAAATTTGCCAATGAATTCCCTCAGGACTTCATTCATCAGCCTCATAAAAGTGCTCGGTGCATTTGTCAAGCCAAACGGCATGACCAGCCATTCGTACAAACCCTCGTTTGTTTTGAATGATGTCTTCCATTCATCTGCCTCTCTCATCCGGATCTGGTGATATCCGCTCTTGAGATCAATCTTCGAGAAATAATTTGCCCCACTTAGGCAGTCCATCAAGTCATCCATTCTCGGCAGTGGAAATCTGTACCTGATGGTGATTTTATTTATCGCCCTAGAGTCTGTACACATCCTCCAGCCTCCATCCTTCTTTGGGCTCAGTACTGTCGGAACAGCACACGGACTAAGACTCTCTCTGACCAGTCCCTTGTCCAGCAGATCTTGTACCTGCCTTTTGACCTCCTCGTTCTCCTGAGGTGTCAATTTGTACGTTGCCTTGTTCAGTAAGCTTGCCCCGGGTATGAGATCAATATGGTGACTCACACTCCGCATCAATGGCAACAAACGAGGTAGTTCATCCACGATGATATCAGCGAACTCTCCCAGCAGTTCCTGAATCTCCTCTGGCAAGTCGTCCACTCTTGTGCTTGTGAGGACAATTCTCGGCTTCCTGACATCAAAGAATTGTGGATCTTCATTCTTCTCTATCTCTGTGAGAAGCTCTTTCCCACTCATGAGAAGTATAGTACTTCTTACTTCCAGTTTCACTTCTTTATCCTTTATCGGAAGCAATCTATGGGTTCTCCCATCCTTCTCTAAGGTGTATGTGTTCATTCTCCTGTCATGAACCACATTTCTATCATACTACCATGGTCTTCCAAATAAAACATGACAGACATCCATGGGAATGACATCACACAGAATTTTATCTTTATAATCACCCATTTTAAATTCAACCAGGCATTGTTTTGTAACTCTTACCTGGTGCCCTTTCTACAGCCATGACACTTTGTATGGGCTCGGGTGCTTGTTCATTTTTAGCTCCAATTTCTCCACCATCTTGGTCGAAAAGAGATTATCAGTGCTTCCGCTGTCCACTATGACCTTGCATTTCCAGCCCTTGGTCTTGCATGTCGTCTGGAACAGTCTGCATCTTTGCGCTGAGCTGTCCACCTCTTTCTCAGGTTTCAAGAGAGATTTATGCACTATCAGTGACTTCCCACTTCCAGTGTCTTCATCCTCCATGTCACGCCTCTGCAACGTGAGCTTTTCCTCTGTCCATTTTCCTGTCTGGACAGTCCACGGCTTTGTGACCATCTTTACCACACGTAAAACATGTGATAATTCCTCCTCGGCCTCTTCCTCTACCTCGGGTACGAGGAATTATGTTGGCGTCAGCATAATCTCCTTGCTAATCAGTTTGCTGCCTCCTCGGCTCAGCATATTGCTGCCTCTGCTGTGAGGTTCCGCCTCTTTCAGCTTTTCCCTGAGGCCTCTTCCAATCCTCCTTGGGCTTTTGGGTTCGTTCTTGGGCAATTGTCTTGCCTCTGGGCTGACTCCTGCCTCGCCCTCGCTGTCCCTGCTTGCGGCTCAGCTTCTCCTCAGCTTTTAGAGCCATCTGGTACGCATCTTCCACCGTCTGAATCGTCAACATGCTTAGCTCATCCTGAATGTCATACCTAAGACCATTCAGGTATCTCACCACCTTTTCGTCATCACTCTCCCGATGACCAGCTCGAATGTTGAGCCTGTAGAACTCCTCGGTGTATTCCTTCACCGTCATTAACTTCTACCTCAGGTTCTGCATGCGCCTGAATAGTGTAATTTGATAATCTCTGGGGATGAATTTCTCTTTCATCTTAGCGATCATCCGATCCCATCTCTTAATTTTCTATTTTCCTTTGCAACGCCTATCCGCCTGCAACTCATCCCACCATAAGGTTGCATGTCCTTTCAGCTTTGTAACAACATGCCTTACCTTCTTGTCCTCCTCGATATCTTCGTAATCGAAGTAGGTGTCGAGTGCTCAGATCCAATCCAGCAACTCCTCTGCATTTAGACTCCCCTCATAAACGGGAATGTCCATCTTTGTCTTTGAGCTCATTCTGGCAATGGCTCTGATCAATCGCTCGGTTGATGCGTCTTCTACTGAGACCTCTTCGGCATCGTCTCCAGCTTCCTCTTCCACCTCGGAATCACTGAACTCTCCAGCGTTGACTCCACATCTCTGTGCAGTTTCCATCTCCTCCAGCCTTGCTCAGAGATCTCTCATCTGGCGTTCCATCTTAGCATTCCCTGCCGGCCTTCCTCTTCTTCGGGCATCCCTGTCTTCCCGATCAGGTGACTGCCTTTCTCTCCTCGGTGACATGGTCAATTTCTTCCCTCTACTACCAAAGCAAAGAGAACTCTTTTCAAAGCTCTGATACCACTTGATGCAAAGCTGCCTCTCGACGACAACTCGCTCTCACCAGGACCTTCTTCTTCCTTGGCCCAAAGAACTCAAAGGTTCTTCTGATCCCCTCTCGAGAATCCTTCGTACCCACAGTGACTCTTCCACTCGCGCAGTCCTCCTTTCCTTGGTTATCGGAGGATCGGCTCTCGCGAATTCGCGAGTTCAACAATTGAATACTAGACCCTCGGATCCCCGAGACCCGATGTCTTTAGTCAACGCTGACCTTACCTCGGCGGATCAGGACTTCTCTTTTCGCGACTCGCGTCACTATACCTTCAGGGTCCCAACCTTCGAGATCTGAAAGGCCGAGATGCCGATGAACTTGCTATCTCGCCTGTCGCTTCCTCGCCACTCGCAAGACCAATCTCTTGACCCCTCAACTCCCGAGACCTGATGTCCCGAAATCACCTACCACATCACCAACTATGACCCACACTATCCTAAAATGGTCGGGACTTCACTTCTCGCGATCTCCCTTTACAAAAAGTAGGAGTCTTACCTCGCGAACTCCTGATGCGTCCGACTCATGAAACGAGTCACACTCCTTGTGATCTCGATCGACGGCTTCTGTCCAATGTGAGCTTTGAAATTTTTTCCATCTGCACCGTAGACTTCACGTCCACTTTTCCTCCTTACGCAAATCCCGAATAAGAAACGTCTCTCCACGAGACCCATCCGCCAACCTGCTCACTTCTCCTTGCAACTTGTTCGCGAATGTTCTCTCCACTGCTCTTCGACTACTTCGAAGGCTTATCTTTCCTGAGCTTTCACAGCTTCTAAGCTTCTTCTAGAAACTCCCTACACGCACTCCTTGCGGCCTTACTTCAAACACATTAAGTGTTGAGGTCTTCTCGACCTTACGCACTCCAGCAGCAATGGTTGATGAATGCCTTAGCTCAGAACCGCAACTCTGAGACCTTGTCTAGCCTGCACACGTCTTGCACGGCTCTATCTACCCAAAACAACTTTCGATTGAACGTGAATGAGAGTTAAACTGCTGAGCCTCATCAACGCACTCTATGCAGATGAATTCAACTGCACTCTATGCAGGAATCTCCTGGCTCAAACAGAGAAACAATTGAAACTCATTTGCTCATTCTCTCAGATTTCGAACCTGCCATGAAATCACATACGCAGCATATAGAAGATAGGCAAAACAAGAAGCAAATATGCAACAGCATAATATCAACAATACACAGAGAATAACCACAACCATGGAATTGAATCAAAGTCTTCCTTCTATTAATTCAATCTGTACATGGGTGTTCTCCACAAGTTCTCTACTTGCTCTCTTCTTGCTCTTGTTTCTCATATGAATGCTCTGAATGATAATAATACAAAGGAGGGTGCCTATATTCTGTTTTGCCCTCTTGAATTCTACAACTATCAAATCTATAATAAATTCTTATCTACAACATTAAAACCATTAAATGCCTCATCTACCTAAGGATGAGAGCTTAAAGGCTCAAGGTCCATTACAATGTACAAGTGTGTTTCTTATGAATGCCTTTATTTAAATGGCGGTGCAACAACTCCCAAGGTGTTTCAAAAGTAATATGTGTTGGCGCTGTCCAGCTGTTCTCCGCTCCATGCTGGCTCGCTTGATGAGGTGTGGATGCTCCTGCATCACGTCTGCTCCGTCGTTTCTCTTTTCCTCCGCCATTGAGGGTTTCTTGGGTGTGAGAGAGTGATTTTATTCAGGAGAGACAAGCTCAAGACCCAACTTTCTATAATCGGACATCGTCGGGGACATGCACTGAAAAAACGATCAAGAGCAGCCTGCTCGGATACCACTGATCCAGATTATTTTCGGCACGAAATGAGATCGAAGATATAATAAAGAAACACATAGAGATATCGCAGATATTCAATAATATAACAGAAATGTATCAGATATGCAACCATAAACATAGATATACAATAATACACGATTTATTTTAATGAAAGAAATGTACAAAGACTGTAAAAATACAAAGTGAAAAACTCGCTAGAATGGTGGCAACTTATCTCTCAAAAGAGATGTGACGGCTACTCACATTCAAAAAAATATGATTACAATGAGGCTCTGAGGGCCTTTTTACAATAACCAGGAATTCTAAGATTCCTATACATCCAAAAACCTAACCCTAGGAGATGAAGCGCCAAAAGTCAAGTGGGCCTCGTTTGGTTAAGTTAGTACATCAACTTCCCGAGGTCGTAACTTTTGCATATGATCTCCGTTTTAGGCGTATGATAGCTTGTTGGAAAGGTATAGATTAGGAGATTAATTTTTGGTTATCAATCATTCCTTTGGCTATCTTTGACAACCTCTATCTCTAAAAACGTTAATTTGGGCCCTCAAAATGGCCCCGGAAGCTAAAAACTGCTAAAAATAGTAAATTGTTAATTTGCTAGAAAATTATTTTGAGCCAGTCAAAAAAGGTGGGTGATCCAGGTGGATATCGGTGGCCACCCACCTTTTCCAAATGGCTCAAAATAGTTTTCTGGCAATTTTGGCAATTTACTATTTTTAGCAAGTTTTAACTTCCGGGGCCATTTTGAGAGTCCAAATGAAGGTTTTTTGAGATAGAGGTTATCTATGATAGCTGAAGGAATTATTGAGCACCCAAAATAAATTTCCTCGATGATACCTTTCCAACGAGCTATCACATGCCTAAAACGGAGATCGTATGCAAAAGTTACGACCCCGGGAAGTTGATGTACTCACTTACCCAAACGGGGCCCACATGACTTTTGGCGCTTCATCTCCTAGGGTTAGTTTTTTGGATGTCCAGGACTTTTGACATTCCCATTTATTGTAAAAAGGCCTTCAAAGCCTCATTGTAATCATCTTCTTGTGAATGTGAGTAGCCGTCACATCTCTTCTCAGAGATAAGCTGCCACCATTCTAGCGAGTATTTCACTCTGTATTTTTACAGTCTCTGTACATTTCTTTCATTAATAGAAATCGTGTATTACTGTATCTCTGTGCTTATGGTTGCATCTCTGATATATTTATGTTATATTACTGGATATACGTGATATCTCTGTTCATTTCTTTATTATATCTCCTCTCTCATTTCGTGCTGAAAATAATCCGGATTAGTGTGTGGCCACCAATATCCACCTGGATCAATCCTCCCTCCTTAGGAAGAAATGGTCTCCATTGCATTGAGTTCCCGGGGAATATGGAAAAGCGTTTGTTGGATCTACATCTTGGTGAGTTGCTTGTATTGCTGGAGACATCGCGCTGCTTAGTTTGTGGAAGTATGTCAAGAACCTGTTGAGGCTAAGGCTATTCAACAAGTTGAGATACATGAGAGGACGGTGTGCAGAAGGAATATTTTCTCTTTGTTGCAGACTTGTCAACCTACTTCTGTTAGATAGAAGGTGTTTGGGGCGAGGCTGTAGTGGTTGTAGCATCCTGTTGTTCTCGTTTTCAACAGATTTTGAAGAAGATAAATTTTGCAATATGAGATAATACCTTGTAGCACGTTTTAGGTGGAACAATAGTTGGAACTACCTATGGTATTCTGTAGAGATGACCCCCCAGAAAAACAATGACACTGCGGGGTTGAGACTCATAAACAACGTGGTGCTTCCACATATATGGTTGGCCCAAGAAAACATCACAGACATCCAATGGGGCAACATCACATATTACCTCATCCTTGAAGGGTTGGATGTTGTATGACAATCGACACTGTTGGCTGACATGGAGATCGCGTCCTTGCCGCAGCCATCCGATGTTGTATCATTGTGGGTGTGGTGTTGTCGACAATCCAAACTATTTGATGACCTCTACTGAGATGAGGTTTTCCTGGCTTCCTCTATAAACAATAAAATGCAGCGGGGTCCCCTTCACCCACATCTGTGAATGAAAATGGCACTCCCACTCTTCAGGATCTATTAGTTCTTATGGTTGAACTGTTGCGGTTGCGACAATAGAAGTGGGGTCTGCATCAATGATCTGTCCTTTACCAGTATTTTTAGAATCAGATTCTGAATCAGGGTTCGTCTCCTTGTCTTTGATATCGGCCACCAATGACTGTTTTGAATGACATTCATCGGTGTTGTGCCAGGGGATTTTGTGGAAATCACACCATTTTCCGGTGTCCTTCTTTGTCTTCCCGTGACCCTTCTTTTCCTGTGTCTTGGACTGGTTTTCTGGAGACTGTTTGTTAGGGTCATCTTTGTCAAACTTTGGTTGTTGCAGATTTGCAGACCCGAATTCCCATTTGTTCTGGTGCTTAAATTTCCACTCAATTTTAACAGCATATCGATAAGCAGCACCGAGTGAAGAGTTGTCTAGAAAATCCATTTCAGTCTGGATTTATCTGTGTAGAGCCCCACGGTATTTTAGAACCAAATTTCACGCGAAGTCTTTGATACCTAGCTTGGTGCGCAAGGTATGGAAGGTATTGGTAAACTCTGGAACTTCTTGGCCCCTCTCTTGCTGCAGTGTGGTCCATCTCATGTACTGGTCCTCATAGTTTCCAATAGGGTAATACTATTCTTTTACCGCATCCACAAAAAATTCCCAAGTGGGATCTGCCCCATAAATTCCAGACTCCTCTGTGGAACTTTTCTCCCAATAAGTTTCCCACCAATGTTTGACATGAGGGAGAGATTTAAGGAGTGCGAAGTTGATCTTTTCTTTGTCGAAAAAATTGTGAATAGAGAAATAGCCTTCTAGCAGAGTTAACCATTTTTCTAGGGCTTCTGCATCTATCTTTCCTTCAAATACAAGAATATCAAAATTAACTTGTACCTTGAAAGGCGAGGTGCCTCCAAAGTTGTCGCTTGATGAATATGCACCTGATGCTATCGGCAGGCGTTTAAGGATGTGGGAAAAATTCTCCATCATTTCATCCCATTGTCGCATGAGAGCTTGCTCAAGCAACAGATTGATAGGATCGTCTGCTCCGTCATTTTTATTTTCTTCCGCCATTGAGGGTTTCTCGGGTGTGAGAGAGTGATTGTCTTCAAGAGAGACAAGCTTGAAACCCAACTTGCTATAATTGGACCTTGTCGGGGACTTCCACTGAAAAAATGATCAAGAGCACCCTACTCTGATACCACTGATTCGTATTATTTTCAACACAAAATGAGATCGGAGATATAATAAAGAAACACACAGAGATATCACAGATATTCAATAATATAACAGAAATGTATCAGAGATGCAACCCTAAACACAGATATACAGTAATGCATGATTTCGATTAATGAAAGAAATGTATAGAGACTGTAAAAATACAGAGTGAAAGACTTTCTACAATGGTGTCAGCTTATCTCTGAGAAGAGATGTGACGGCTATTCGCATTCGCAAGAAGATGATTACAACGAGGCTCTGAGGGCCTTTTTACAATAACCATGAATGCCAAGAGTTCTAGACATCCAAAAACCTAACCCTAGGAGATGAAGCGCCAAAAGTCATGTGGACCCCGTTTGGGTAAGTTAGTACATCAACTTCCTTGGGTCATAACTTTTTCATATGATCTCCATTTTAGGCATATGATAGATACCACTGACAAACTCTATCTCGAAAAACCTTCATTTGAGCCCTCAAAATGGCCCCGGAAGTTAAAAACTGCTAAAAATAGTAAATTGCCAAATTTGCCAGAAAATTGTTTTGATACAGTTGGAAAAGGTGGGTGGCCATTGATATCCACCTAGATCAATCCTCCCTCCTTAGGAAGAAATGGTATCCATTGCGTTGAGTTCCCAGGGGATCTGGAAAAGCGTTTGCTGGATCTGCATCTTGGCGAGTTGCTTGTATTGTTGGAGACATCGTGCTGCTCAGTTTGTGGAAGTATGTCAAGAACCTATTGAGGCTGAGGTTGTTTAGCAAGTTGAGATACATGATAGGATGGTGTGCAGAAGGAATATTTTCTCTTTCTTACAGCCTTGTTGACCTGCTTCTATTGGATAGAAGGTTCTTAGGGCGAGGCTGTAGTGGTTGCAGTGTCCTGTTGTTCTCCTTTTGATTAGATTGTGAAGAAGCTAAATTTTGCAGTATGAGATACTATCTTGCGGCACTTTTTAGGTGGAACAGTAGTTGGAACTACCTCTGGTATTCTGTAGAGATGACCCCCCAGAGAAACAATAACACTGTGGGGTCGAGACTCATAAACAACATGGCGCTTCCACATATATGGTTGGCCTAAGAGAACATCACAGACATCCAGTGGGGAAACATCACATACTACCTCATCCTTGAAGGGTTGGATGTCGTATGACAATCGACACTGTGGCTGACACAGAGATCACATCCTTTCTGCAGCCAACCGATGTTGTATGGTTGCGGGTGTGGTGTTGTCGACAATCCCAATTGTTTGACGACCTCAGCTGAGATGAGGTTTTTCTGGCTTCCGCTCTCAACAATAAAATGCAGCGGGGTCCCCTTAACCCACATATGTAAATCAAAAAGGTGCTCCCCCTCTTCAAGATCTGTTGGTTCTTCTGGTTGAACTGATGCGGTTGCGACAATAGAAGTGGGATCTGCGTCAATGATCTATCATTTACAAGTATTTTTAGAATCGGATTCTGAATCAGAGTTCGGATCCTTGTCTTTGATCTCGGCCACCAATGACTGTTTTGAGCAACATTCATCAGTGTTGTGCTAGGGGCGTTTGTGGAAATCAAGCCATTTTCCAGTGTCCTTCTTTGTCTTCCCATGACCCTTCTTTTCCTGTGTCTTGGACTGGTATTCGGGAGACTATTTGTTAGGGTCATCTTTGTCATACTTTGGTTGTTGCGGATTTGCAGACCCAAAATCCCATTTGTTCTGGTGCTTAAAATTCTACTCAATTTTAACAGCATATCGATAAGCAACACCGAGTGATGAAATATCCAGGAAATCCATGACAGTTTGGATGTATCTGTGTAGAGCCCCACAGTATTTCAGAAACAAATGTCGCTAGGAGTCTTTGATACCCAGCTTGGTGTGCAAGGTATGGAAGGTATTGGTGAACTCTGTAACCACTTGGCCCCTCTCTTGTTTCAGTGTGGTCCATCTCATTTACTAGTCCTCATAGTTGCCAACAGGGTAATACTATTCTTTTACCGCATCCAAAAAAAAATCCCAAGTGGGATCGACCCCATAAATTCCAGACTCCTCTGTGGAACTTTGCTCCCAATAAGTTTCCCACCAATGTTTGACATGAGGGAGAGCTTTAAGGAGTGCTAAGGTGATATTTTCTTTGTCATAAAAATTGTAAACAGAGAAATAACCTTCTAGAAGAGTTAACCATTTTTCTAGGGCTTCTGCATCTATCTGTTCTTCAAATACAGAAATATCAAAATTAACTCGTACCTTGAAAGGCGAGGTGCCTCCAAAGTGGTCACTTGATGAAGATGTGCCTGATGCTATCGGTAGGCGTTTAAGGATGTGAGAAAAATTCTCCATCATTTTGTCCCTCTGTCACATCAGAGCTTTCTCAAGCAATAGATTGATAGGATCGTCTACTCCGTTGTTTTTCTTTTCTTCTGCGATTGAGGGTTTCTTGGGTGTGCAAGAGTGATTGTCTTCAAGAGAGACAAGCTCGAGACCCAACTTTCTATAAGCGTATCTCGTTGGGGACATGCACTAAAAAAACAATCAAGAGCAACCTGCTCTGATACCACTGATCTGGATTATTTTCGACACGAAATGAGATCGAAGATATAATAAAGAAAGGCACAGAGATATCGAAGATATTCAATAATATAACAAAAATGTATCATATATGCAACCATAAACACATATATACAGTAATAAACAATTTCTATTAATGAAATAAATGTACAGTGACTGTAAAAATACAGAGTGAAAGACTCGCTAGAATGGTGGCAGCTTATATCTGAGAAGAGATGTGACGGCTACTCGCATTTGCAAGAATATGATTAAAATGAGGCTCTGAGGGAATTTTTACAATAACCAGGAATGCCAAGATTCCTAGACATCCAAAAACCTAACCCTAGGAGATGTAGCGCCAAAAGTCATGTGGGCCCCGTTTGGGTAAGTTAGTACATCAACTTCCCGGGGTCGTAACTTTTGCATACAATCTCTGTTTTAGGAATATGATAGCTCGTTGGAAAGGTATATATGAGGAGATTAATTTTTGGGCCTCAATCATGATTTTAGACATTAATGAGAAACTCAATCACACAAAACCTTCATTTGGGCCCTCAAAATGGCCCCAGAAGTTAAAAACTGTTAAAAATAGTAAATTGCCAAATTTGCCAGAAAATTGTTTTGAGCCAGTCAAAAAAGGTGGGTGGCCACTGATATCCACCTGGATCAATCCTCCCTTCTTAGGAAGAAATGGTCTCCATTGCGTTGAGTTCCCAAGGGAGATGGAAAATCGTTTGTTGGATCTACATCTTGGTGAGTTTCTTGTATTGCTAGAGACATCGCGCTGCTCAGTTTGTGGAAGTATGTCAAGAACCTGTTGAGGTTGAGGCTATTCAAAAAGTCGAGATACATCAGAGGAAGGTGTGTAGAAGAAATATTTTCTCTTTGTTGCAGCCTTGTCAACCTGCTTCTATTGGATAGAATGTGCTTGGGGCGAGGTTGTAGTGGTTGCAGTGTCCTGTTGTTCTCCTTTTGAACAGATTGTGAAGAAGCTAAATTTTGTAGTATGAGATACTACCTTGCGAAACGTTTTAGGTGGAATAGTAGTTGGAACTACCTCTCGTATTCCATAGAAATGACACCCCAGAGAAATAATGACACTACGGGATCGAGACTCATAAACAACGTGGTGCTTCCACATATATGGTTGACCCAAGAGAACATCACAGACATCCAATGGGGAAACATCACATATTACCTCATCCTTGAAGGGTTGGATGTCATATGAAAATCAACACTGTTGACTGACATAGCGATATCATCCTTGTCGAAGCCAACTGATGTTGTATGGCTGCGGATGTGGTGTTGTTGACAATCCCAACTGTTTGATGACCTGTGCTGAGATGAGGTTTTTCGGGCTTCCGCTATCAAAAATAAAATGCAGTGGGGTCCCCTTCACCCACATCTGTGAATGGAAAAGGTGCTCCCCCTCTTCAGGATCTTTTGGTTCTTCTGTTTGAAATGCTACGGTCGCGACAATAGTAGTGGGGTCTACATCAATGATCTGTCCTTTACCAATATTTTTAGAATTGGATTATGAATCAGGGTTCAGCTCCTTGTCTTTGATCTCAGCCACCAATGAATTTTTTGAGTGACATTCATCGGTGTTGTGCCAGGGGCATTTTTGGAAATCACACCATTTCCAGTGTCCTTCTTTTTCTTCCCATGACCCTTATTTTTGTGTTTCTTGTACTGGTTTTCAGGAGATTGTTTGTTAGGGTCATCTTTGTCATACTTTGGTTGTTGCGGATTTGCAAACCCGAATTTCCATTTGTTCTGGTGCTTAAATTTCTGTTCAATTTCAACATCATATCGATAAGTAGGACTGAGTGATGAGATGTCTAGAAAATCCATTTCAGTCTGGAATTATCTGTGTAAAGCCCCACAGTATTTTAGAACCAAATGTCGCTCGGAGTCTTTGATACCCATCTTGGTGCGCAAGGTATGAAAGGTATTGGTGCACTCTGGAACTGCTTGGCCCCTCTCTTGCTACAGTGTGTTCCATCTCATGTACTGGTCCTCATAGTTGCCAACAGAGTAATACTGTTCTTTTACCGCATCGACAAAAAAATCCCAAATGGGATCGGCCCCATAAATTCCAGACTCCTCTGTGGAACTTTGCTCCCAGTAAGTTTCCCAAAAATTTTTGACATGAGGGAGAGATTGAAGGAGTGCGAAGGTGATCTTTTCTTTGTCAGAAAAATTGTGAACAGAGAAATAACCTTCTAGCAAAGTTAACCATTTTTCTAGGGCTTCTGCATCTATCTTTCCTTCAAATACAGGAATATCAAAATTAACTTGTACCTTGAAAGGTGAGGTGCCTCCAAATTAGTTTCTCTATGAATATGTGTCTGATGCTATCGGTAGGCATTAAAGGATGTGGGAAAAAATCTCCATCATTTCGTCCCTCTGTCGCGTGAGAGCTTGCTCAAGCAACAGATTGATAGGATCGTCTACTCCATCGTTTTTCTTTTCTTCTACCATTGAGGGTTTCTTGGGTGTGAGAGAGTGATTTTCTTCAAGAGAGACAAGATCAAGACCCAAATTGATATAATCAGACTTCGTCAGGGACATCCACTAAAAAAACGATCAAGAGCAGCTTGTTCTGATACCACTGATCCAGATTATTTTTGGCACGAAATGAGATCGGAGATATAATAAATAAACACACAGAGATATTGCAGATATTCAATAATATAAAAAAAATGTATCAGAGATACAACCATAAACACAGATATACAGTAATACATGATTTCTATTAATGAAAGAAATGTACAAAGACTGTAAAAATACAGAGTGAAAGACTCGCTAGAATGGTGGCAGGTTATCTCTAAGAAAACATGTGACGAATACTCACATTCACAAGAAGATGATTACAATGAGGATCTGATGGCCTTTTTATAGTAACCAGGAATTCAAAGAGTCCTAGACATCCAAAAACCTAACCCTAGGATATGAAGCGCCAAAAGTCATGTGGGCCCCATTTGGGTAAGTTAGTACATCAACTTCCCGGGGTCGTAACTTTTGCATACGATCTTTGTTTTAGGCGTATGATAGATTGTTGGAAAGGTATCAACAAGGAGATTCATTTGGAGGGTTGAATAATTCCTTTTGAGATCATTGAGAAACTCGATCTCTAAAAACCTTCATTTGGGCCCTCAAAATGGCCCCGAAAGTTAAAAACTGCTAAAAATAGTAAATTGTCAAATTTGCGAGAAAATTGTTTTGAGCCAGTCGAAAATGGTGGGTGGCCACCGATATCCATCTGGATCAATCCTCCCTCCTTAGGAACCAATGGTATCCATTGCATTGAGTTCCCGGGGGAGATTGAAAAGCATTTTTTGGATCTGCATCTTGGTGAGTTGCTTGTATTGCTGGAAGAATCACACTGCTCAGTTTGTGGAAGTATGTCAAGAACCTGTTGACGCTAAGGTTGTTCAACAAGTCGAGATACATGAGAGGATGGTTTGCATAAGGAATATTTTCTCTTTTTTGCAGCCTTGTCGACCTTCTTCTGCTGGATAGAAGATGCTTGGGGCGAGGCTATAGTCGTTGCAGTGTCATGTTGTTCTCCTTTTGAATAGATTGTGAAGAAGCTAAATTTTGTAGTATGAGATACTACCTTGTGACACTTTTTAGGTGGAACAGTAGTTGGAACTAACTCTAGTATTCTGTAGAGATGACCCCCCAGAGAAACAATGACACTGTAGGGTCGAGACTCATAAACAGTGTGACACGTCCACATATATGGTTGGCCCCAGAGAACATCACAGACATCTAGTGGGGAAAAATCACATATTACCTCATCCTTGAAGGATTGGATGTCGTATGACAATTGGCACTGTTGGCTGACACGGAGATCTCATCCTTGCTGAAGCCACCCAATGTTGTATGGATGTGGGTGTGGTGTTGTCGAAAATCCCAACTGTTTGACGACCTCTGCTGAGATGAGGTTTTTCTGGCTTCTGTTATCAACAATAAAATGCAGCGGGGTCCCCTTCACCCACATCTGTTAATGAAAAAGGCGCTCCCCCTCTTCAAGATATGTTGGTTCTTCTGCTTGAACTATTGCGGTCACAACAATACAAGTGGGTTCTGCATCAATGATCTGTCCTTTACAAGTATTTTCAGAATCGGATTCCGAATCAGGGTTCGGCTCCTTGTCTTTGATCTCAGCCACCAATAACTGTTTTGAGCGACATTCATCGGTGTTGTGCTAGGGGATTTTGTGGAAATCACACCATTTTCCGGTGTCCTTTGTCTTCTCGTGACCCATCTTTTTCTGTGTCTTGGACTAGTTTCTCGGGAGATTGTTTGTTAGGGTTGTCTTTGTCATACTTTGGTTGTTGCGGATTTTCAGACCCGAATTCCCATTTGTTCTGGTGCTTAAATTTATTCTCAATTTTAACAACATATCGATAAGCAGCACTGAGTGATGAGATGTCCAGAAAATCCATTTTAGTCTAGATGTATCTCTGTAGAGCCCCACAGTATTTCAGAATCAAATGTCACTCGAAGTCTTTGATACCCAGCTTGGTGCACAAGGTATGGAAGGTATTATTGAAATCCAGAACTACTTGGCCCCTCTCTTGTCATAGTGTGGTCCATCTCATGTACTGGTCCTCATAGTTGCCAACAGGGTAACATTGTTCTTTTACTGCATCCTTAAAAAAATTCCAAGTGGGATCGGCCCCATAACTTCCAGACTCATTTGTGGAACTTTGCTCCCAGTAAGTTTCCCACCAATGTTTGACATGAGCGAGAGCTTTAAGGAGTGTGAAGGTGATCTTTTCTTTGTCAAAAAAATTGTGAACAGAGAAATAACCTTCTAGCAGAGTTAACCATTTTTCTAGGTCTTCTGCATCTATTTGTCCTTCAAATACAGAAATATCAAAATTAACTTGTACCTTGAAAGGTGAGGTGTGTTGGATTACTCAGACGGGGGGTGAATCAGTAATAGCGTAATTATAATCCTTTTTCTTCAAGTGTTATATCAATGTAGAATTATTATCCAATAATGAGAAGTAATAAATAAACAATCACACACATACACAGTACACCAGTGTTTTATGTGGAAACCCAAATTGGGAGAAAACCACAGAATTTTTTTTCTTATATGTCTTGAAGAATTACATTCATTGGAAGCACCAACTTCCTTTGTTTTCCATTTGCAACTGGAAGGAGGGTCCAACCCCCTAGTTTCTCAGGCTACAACCTTAGGGAAGCACCAACTCCCCAAATCTCTAGCTACAACCAGAAGGAGGCTACAAACCCTAATGTTCTCCAGCTACAACCGGAAGATGGCTACAACCACCTGTCCTAGCCCCGTCCTGCCACTCTGAAGTAGAAGTTGAATGATGGAACCACTGTCACACTATCACTATGATATATAACGATGTAAACCTATACCAATAAACTTGAACCATGCATCAACCTGTACCTCAACCTGTAATCAACCTGTACCATAAACAAGTGCATCAACCATGCACCAACCTGTAATCAACTTGTACCATAAACAAGTGCATCAACCATGCACCAACTGGTAATCAACCTGTACCATAAACAAGTGCATCCAACCATGTACCAAGTATGTTCCAATCATGTGCCAACTACGCATCAACTATGACTCATCAATATGTACCAACATCATCAACTATACACCTTATGTATGTGGGCCAACTCATCAACTACTTTTCTCAACCATGTACTCAACATGTACCACAACAAAAATCCCTCATCAATTTTATCATCCAAGTATGATTTGTAGCTCTATAATAAACTTGGTGTATATGATCACATTCCTGCAAACCTTCCTTAACTTTAAAAACAAGAGACTATCATTTTCATCAAACTTTTCTTTAGTCTCACATGCCTAGTTTTGGATTAGTCACCAACCCTTACTTGAAGTAATAATAATTTTGAAC